>JARJHM010001071.1:0-77232 GCA_033356055.1 Carex pumila | reverse complement strand
CCCCCCCCCCCCCCCCCCCCCCCCCCCCCCCCCCCCCCCCCCCCCCCCCCCCCCCCCCCCCCCCCCCCCCCCCCCCCCCCCCCCCCCCCCCCCCCCCCCCCCCCCCCCCCCCCCCCCCCCCCCCCCCCCCCCCCCCCCCCCCCCCCCCCCCCCCCCCCCCCCCCCCCCCCCCCCCCACACACACACACACACAGCCCCACCACCACCACACACACACAGTTTCTTTTTGAGAAATACATTGCACTGCAAATATCCGTGCTAGAGCAATGATTTGCTCCTATATGACTAAAAAATGGTCACTGCAGAGCTCTGCCATCATAGAAGCCCTTAGATCAAGAAGACAAATTATACTCGACAATATTCGAGACAATGATGAGGCTGGGGCTGGTTATAAGAAGGTTCAACCTTATTTTGAATTTGCTTTAGTTTTTTGTTGGTCAATTACACTTATCCATTATTATTTGCAAATGATGCCCACTATACTTCATACTTGCACTTAACGCCCTGACATCATTTGGGTAGTTATAGATAACAGTGAGCTGTTTTATATTTGGCTACTTGAATACAGTCTTAAGTCATCCATATTACTTGCATAGAAATTAAATTAATCTTTTAGCAAGTAGATGAGTAGATCAGACTTATTAATTGCCATCCTCTAATGAGGATGGTTTAGATATACTTGAAATCAAATGTAAAAGAGGTTCTTTATCGGTGGGCAAATTGTAAAATATCTTGAATAAAATATATTTCCATTACTCAGTTCGTGGGTAGCATTTGGAGCATCTCAAATGTCAGTGTTATTTGCAAAAAAAGGGGGGGGGGGGGGGGGGGGGGGGGGTGTTTCCAGGCACTAGTTGCAACTACAAATAGTGGTGTTACGTGCAAAAGCTTGTATTTTTTTTCTTTATTTTATGATTCCTTGTTTTTCCTTGGATCCTTGGTGATTATGTTCTATTTTTTTTATCTTGCTAACTATGTTCTGTTCTTCTTTTTTACCTTGCTAATTATGTTCTATTTTTTTTATCTTGCTAATTATGTTCTGTTCTTCTTTTTTACCTTGCTAATTATGTTCTATTCTTTCACTTTTTTTAATCTTTAAGGATATCAAAATAAATGAAAACAGAAGGGCTCAATTACAAGATATGATCCAAGAAGCCATCAGTAACAACGGCAACAAAACCTACCTTCATATTCTGAGCCAATACCGGCTTCTTGTAAGTAGCACTTTTCTTTGCATATTATCATATTAAATCTTATTTGTCCATGTCGTTTGAAGCATCGAACTTCTCCTGAAAGAATTGCATATATGAACTTAAATAAATCTGATTCATGAACCACCATAGAAAAGGATCTTTTGGTGCTTTTTGAGTCATGGAGGGTTGTACTCTAATTTTCCCGATGGTTCAGGGGAAAAAACTGCATCTATAAATAAATGAAATCCAAAGTAACAGTAGCTATGCAGTATCTCATACTTAACCAAAAGAATGTAATTATCTGAGGTTTTACTTGTGCCTAATCAATGCCCGAAGGTGTATGATGTTTGTTTTTGCAATTATATGTAGGGAATGTCAAATGCGGAGCTCCAAATAGAGATGGCGATGCGAGATCAAGTTATACACAACCAAAGAGAGATGCTTAGAAACCTTTGGAATATGCTCTGCAGTTTAGGTCTTAACCAAAAACAAATTGCTGAATTAGCTTCCAAGCAAGGCTTGACCATAGAAGGCAGCCAAAAGCTGCTTCCAGATGGGCATGGTGTACCAGATAATGGTGGACATGCATGTGTTCCTACAGCTTGCTTTGTTCAACACCATCATAGTTCCTATTTTATGCTTTCAACTCCCGAGAAAATTGCGAACAATAATCAAAATCCTCCTAAAACACCGATGCATTATGGTTCCATGATGATGTCAAGGCCTTTTTAACTTCGCCTTGATAATCATGTATGGCTCCTCTTTTGTAGTTGTACAGTCGATGACGATGTATGTTAGCATGCTGTGTGCATTGTTATGTGAATTCATTTGTATAGGATTTAGGATTTTAGACCAGTCAAAGTCTTGTAAGATTTTTGTACTTGCTCAAGCTTGGTTCCGGTTGTCACATATACTTGCCAAGTTATGACCTTGAAGAAAGAGGGAGGACCAAGCTAAAATATGAAAATAGTATTTTTGTCTGGAGGCAATTTGGGTCTCGATATTAGCCAATGGTTTTAAAACTGAAGGCCCAGTAAGCCCATCAAATAGTCTTTTTTTCGAAAGAATTGACAGTGGCTGCCAAATAAGCCCATCAAATGATGGGTTACTATTGTGTAATGCAATGCAAGTGATGGGCAAGGCAAGCATTAGAATTAAATTGAAATTGCATGCACCCAACCTAGCTAATTACTTTATGTGTGCAGTTGGTACACTACCCGTCAATCTGAGCATATACATTGTGTCTTGCATCAATGTTTCTTGAATGGTCCCAAGATTATCTCACACCAAACAGACACATATCATGTGGTGTGTGGTGTGTGGTGTGACCATTCGATCAGGACATCGATCTATCATGACCAATTATTTTTCATCTTTGCCAGATGGAAATTCAAGGGAGGTACTGGGACATGTATGTTTTACTTTCAATCATATTCATATATGTAAAACTATTAATTCCATGCTGAGTTGTATTACAAGTTTCCATCACATATATAATAGCTAGCTAATTAAGCTACCCAGCCAAAAAATACTAGGATATAAAAAAAAAAAAAAAAAGTACACTCATTTGGATTGCTTAATGCAATCCATTATGTTCCAACAATATTCAATATACACATTTGATCATTATATGATTTAATTTATTTGTTATTTTCAAAAAAAATTTATATTGCAAAATGCAACACTATTTTATATAAAATTAATAAAAATAATTAGAAAGTTTTTACAAGTGATAATCCGGAGGGTAAATGTAATTCTAATAATTTATTAGGTTTCTGGAAGGTTGGTACAGGATAGCTAGGGTAAATGCATATATTTGTTTGATATTTAATTTGCTGCCTAGCTAGTCTAGTCTAATGTAGACCTATCCGTAGCAAACAACACTGTAGAAATTAAGTACAAACGATACGTCGATACATCATACTATATATAATATATGTATGATATATAGAAAATAGAAAAATTATTAAAAAAAATTGTGACAAGTGCTAGATAAGATAATCATCAATTTCGAGGTCAATTTAATTCGATTCATTTGAACAAGTACACTTTCGAAAAATTTACGAATTACAAGAATATATATATACATAAATCGCTAGCTATAGCTACATGCCTACATGCCTACATGCAAGTGTTTGGATATGTTTATTCTTCATCCCCAAAATCTCCTGTATCATGGTTCATCCGACAATAATTATTTCGACAATATTTAAAAAACTCAAATAATTAAAATTATAAGTATTGTTTGATAATGCATCAATAATCGCTAATTTCGAACCAATAACATTTAGAGTTAATTAATTAGTATATGGTGAATATATATCGAATTTCATCATGTTAGATTCTAAATTAAAATTTTATTTTTAATTCTGTTAAAGGGATCAGAATAAAAATTAGCAAGTAATTAATCCCTCTGTTTAATTTGTTAAAATTAGCAAATAGAAATATTTGTTAAAATTTTGAAATATTGGTGTCAATTAAAACTGAAATTTTGTCATGTCTGTCCCCGCTTTCTAAAAAAATATTCACAAAGCTAGAGTACAGTTTTCCAATTTTTAATTATAAAAGACTTGGGTGGAATAATTAATTTAATTTAATGAAATGGTCATTAATTGTGTAAAGAAGAAGAAGAAGAAGAAGAAGAAGAAGATTGTAAGTTGTAACAGCTAGCTAGCGCTGGCGCATAAAGAAGTAAAGAAGTAAAGAAGTGGAGTTGAGAAAATCTAGGTGTTGGTCTTGAAGCTCCATGAATTAATGGCACCAAATGAAAAGAGAAGAAGGCCTGGGAGACAGTGGCCACATTAGCCGAGACATGAAACCGTATTTCATGGCAAGAGTCAAGAGAGAGGCTCTTTTTTGCAAATGGTCCCTAATTCATTATTCATGCACGCATAGCACTGTAGTCTTCTTAGCTTAATTAATTAATTAATTAAGAGGCAATCTACGAGGTAAGGGGTGCATGGAAAGAAAAATATAAATTCATAGGGGGGTTCTCTTGTTTGTTTCTTGAAAGTTTATCTATTTAAATTTATAAAAAGTTGTATCTATTTAAAAGCCACTTTTAGGTAATTTAAAAAATATTGTGATTCTTCTAGTACATTTAATTTATAAAAAGTTGTATCTATTTAAAAAAATATAAACTTTAAATTATTTAATGATTGTTATTCAAAAAGAATTCTCAAAATAGATACAACTTTTTATAAATTAAATATCCTAGAAGGATCACAATATTTTCTGGATTACCTAAAAGTGGCTTTTAAACCGGGATCAATAACTCAGAATCTAAGCATTTTTTTTTTCCAATAACACATAAAGAAATATATTAATTTTTCTTACAGCCGCGAAAAATCCAACCTCAAAAATATTAATCCGGATTATTTGTTGCAGTCTTTCTAATAATCAAATTATATCATATTTCATCTATTTTCAAAGAAATATATTCAATATTTCTAATATTTTAATACAAAAAATAAAAAAAAATTATGTTTTATATAAAAAAAAATGGTAAGACCGTATGGTCCCTACGGTCTAGAGAAATGTAATTTTGGAGACCATAGGGACCATATGGTCCTTATGGTTTTTTTTTTAAAAAAAAACATTTTAGTTTCCTAATTTTTTATTTATTAATTATGGTTTATGAAAAAAATTCCATTATATAGTATATACGTATCAAAGATGAAATGACATAACTAGCTCTAAAACTAGACAAGCTATTGATTGATCATATTTACTATTTAGACATTGGATCAGTCAAGTTGGAGTCTCCTATCAAGTAGCAACTTTCTAGAGAAATATATATATATATATAATTAATGAAGAAAGGTGGGATTAAACCCGGTCGAGAGCTAGTAAAAGGAATCTCTTTTTACTTGTTTCAAAGCCTGTGCACATGGCCAAGGCCCAAGGGCTCGTAGAAGTGTATCCTCAGCAGAGTATTCTTTGTGGATCTATGCAGTGTTTTTAATTTGATTCGTTCGTTTTGAATCGAGCGGACAGAAAGAGAGTAGGGCAAATTTTGAGAATTTTTTCAATTCGGATAAGATCTGATCTGATCCGCTCGATTCAAAACGAACGGATCAGATTAAAAACTTTGCACAGCTCCGCAGGGCTCATGTCTATAGCCTTTCTTTACCTTGGAAGTAAACATGGACTGGTGATGACTTGTTCATATTTAATTACTTCTTCCTATATATTCCTGGGGGTTTGGTACTAGGTTTTAAAAAAAGAGCAAGTGTAATAGTAATAGTTATAGGTTTACAGCAATGTAAGTACTGTGTTGGAACCAACGATATATGTGGTAATAGTTTACAAGAATTGCACATTATCACACATGTATGTGTGTGGTGCTACACATTGTAGTATAGAGGTTCTCCGTGCAACGGCTCAATATTTTATTTTTTAAAATTTTAACGGTCGATCCGAATCGTTCATTTTATTCTCAATATTAATATGTGTTTAGATACCAAATTTTACATATTTTTTTACTATTTTTTTTAGATTTATTGAAAATTGCTGTTTTTTATAGTCCAAATTTATATTTAAATTTTAAAATTCAAAATTCAAAGGACCAATTTTAAAAAGTAACCTTCAAAGGGATAGATGTTTGATCTTAAAAAGTTAAAAGTTCTTCAATTTGTTTTTTTACAAAAATAAGAGGTACAAAACCCCCATGTGTGTGTGTGTGTGTGAGGAGGGATCGGACGACACTGTTTTTTGGTGACATCGAATGACAATGCCTATTTTTGAAGTTTCAAAGTCCAAATAGTCGATCCAAACCGTTCAATATGATGGATATATTAAAATCTACTTGCAAATCAAACTTTACATTTTTTTTTAATTTTTTTTACTATTGATTAAGTATTTAACAAAATTGCTATATTCGGACCGTTGAATTTTTGTACCCATCTAAATAAATCCAAAAATAATTCAGAAAAATGTAAAATTTGATCTACAAGTACATTTTAACATATCCATAAAGTTGAACGGTTTTGATCGACTGTTTGGACTTTGAAAATAGACGGTGTCATCCGATGTCATCAAAAAACGGTGTCATCCGATCCCTCCTCTATATATATATATATATAAAGAATTGTTTATTTGTTTATTGAATTTCTTGATTTAATTTCTACTCCAGATATTGAAATAGAAAACGTTAAAAAAAGGTGGCAGATAATTAATATAGTGACGTCAGAGAAATCTCGATCGTGACATCATGGATACATGTAATTGTGTATTAATTGAATGTTTAGAAGAGAATTGAAAGAGATCAAGATGTATGTAGTAATGTAGGCAATTATATATATGTATATAGAGTAGAACCAGGGTGCTCTTAAGTTCATCAGAGTTTGGGTGAGCTTAACTTTAAAATTTATTAAATCGATTTTAAATGACAAATTCGAACCGTTGAAACTCGCCTATCTTACGTGTGATGCATCTACATGTGAAATTTTTAAACATTCGAATTAATTTAGTATAAAGTCAAGCGGTCAAAAAACGTTCAAAAATGAATGCACTAAAATTAATTTATTAACCTTCTAATTTTGACCGCTTGACTTTATACTAAATTAATTCGAATATTTAAAAATCTCACATGTAGATGCATCACACGTAAGGTAGATGGGTCTCAACGATTCGGATTCATCATTTAAAATCGATTTGATAAATTTTAGAGTTAAGGTCACTAAAAATTTTAGAGTTAAGGTCATAAAAAATTTGAGAGTTCTACTCATGTTTATATATATTATTAATTAGTTCTTTTAAGAGATTTATTATCAACTAGTGTAGTCTAGTCTAGTCTGGTCTGGTCTGGTCTAGTGTGCATGCAATTCATCGATCATGCATGGGCTTTGGATTGGATTGGATTGGATTGGATTGGATATGACTCATGAACTTCATGGTCCCAAGATCTACGAACCAACCTTTCAATTGAGCTAATTAATTATTAACTATATATATTTAATATTTTTTCTCCATCTTTTTCTTAAAGAATCTCGCAAATGTTTTTGGATTAAATTTATAGTATACACTAATTTAATTAATTAAGAGCATCCTTGAGTTTTCTTTTCAATTTATAATTCGACGTGACGTATTAATTTTATTTAATTATTGAGATGTACGAAGACAATTGCAAGTGTTACTTTTCTAGCTAATTAATTGATACGCTAGCTGGCGAAAAGAAAGAAGAAGAGTGAGTGCATGATATATATTTCCATGGCAATTAAAATCCTCACATCATGGATATATATAATTAAACAAAATAGAATTATTTTATGCTCAATCATCACAGATTCGCGTACAATGTACGTGGTTACTTTTAGCACAAAAATAGTTGGCAAGTAGTTATCACATATTCACATCACATATATCATATATCATATATCATATATCATATATCATATATGTAGGAATCATTCTTTTCTCGGGTACTACGTACGGAATCAATTAATCTTGAAAGGAAAGGCACTGATTTAGACTTAATTTAGTAGTAACTCTAAATTCAATTTAATGCTACTTTTTAATTCTCCCAGACACTAGACAGTGTGAAATTATTTCAATATAAGAGAATTTTACAATTCAATTATTACGACCGGTCTTAATTAATACTAATTAACCTAACATTTTTCAAGACCAAACCACACTAGTATCAATTTGAGTTATATATAGGTTTGAAATGCTGAGAAAGGTTAAAATGTTGACCATGTATAAATTTGAGTTTTCTTTTTAACCTTTCTCAGCAATATATGTTGACCATGTAGAGAAAAACCAACCAGTATAAATTACAAATATAATTTTATTTCTTTGTATAATTTATCTTTAATTTTTTTTTACCAAAACTAAAACTACCAGGGTGTTCTCAAGCTCACTAGGTCTTTGGGTGAGCTTAACTCTAAAATCTATAATTCAAAACGTTGAAACTGATCTACTTCATGAGTTATGCATTTATATGTCAAATTTATAACTTTTTTATTTAATTTACTATAAGTCATGTAGTCTAAAAATAATGATTGTTGAACGTATTAAAATTAACTTATATTTTTTTTAATCACTTAATTTTATACTAAATTATTTTTTTAAATTAAAATGTTAACATGTTGATAGGCCTAAATTATATACATATTCAATCTGATTTTTATCACGAAATAACACCAAATATCTTGTATTTTGAATATAAAGTGAATAGATTACACCTAGGATCAAGTTACTGCGTTTGCTTGGTTTTAAGTTACACGAAATGAAGAAAAATGAAGAAAAATGCCCACTGCGAACACACGGTTTGGAATATGGGCAAAATAAGTACATAGATGGATTTCTGGACGCGCGCCAATTTTAAAAAGGTATAATAAGCTATACATCAAAATCCGTGCAAAACCGAAGAAATATGCCCACTGCGAACACACGGTTTGGAATATGGCCAAAATAAGTACTTAGATGGATTTCTGGACGCGCGCCAATTTTAAAAAGATATAATAAGCTATACATCAAAATCCGTGCGAATGCACGGATCTCGATGCAGCCGCACTCTGGTCGCACAGGAAAAGTCCGAGCCTAGTGCGGATCTCGATGCATCCGCAGTGCGGATAGTGAAGACGCAGTGCGGATCCCAGTGCGGATGATACTGTAGCAGTGCGGATTGCAGTGCGGATGCACTGTAGCAGTCAGCCAAAAATAGAGTCTGAACTTAAAATGGTCATAACTTTTGACTCGTAACTCCGATTAAGGCTTATGACCACTTTTTGGAAAGCTAGCGAGAAAATCTACAACATGAGAAACTAAAAACTAAAATTTTTCTCAGTGCGGATCAGCCCATCCGCAGTGCGGCTCGGAGCACCCGCACTGGACCCGCAGAAAGCCAAAATTGCACGTTTTTGACAGTTTTTCTATTTTTGGTGCATCATGGACGTGTTTTGACAGCTATATGTGGACAAGACAATCCTGAAAAACAATCCAAATATAACACCCACTAACTCCACTTCCTAGGCTCTTAATTGGACATGATCATTGGCTATAAAAGAGGGGATCTCTTCTCATCTCTTCACATCTCCTCTCTATCTCTTCCTATTCATTCTTTCATTCTCTCTACACACATAGCGATAAATTCTGAAGAAAGGAAAGCTTTCAGCCAAGGAGAAGAAGGGTGTCCTGAGCAAGAAGTCGGCAAGATAGAGGTTTTTGATTTGTCAAAGGGTGTAATTACTTCCTTTATTTCATTTCTTCTTACTTTGCCAACTTTTGTAATGGATCTCTCCATGAGGGAGTAGTTCTCTCTCTAGGGGTTTAGGTCAATACATGAACTTGTTTAATTCTATTTTATTCGGTTATTTGTTTTTATTATGATTGTTTTATGGGATTTGATTGTTAATTTCTGTGATTTAATAATTTGTGTTAATTACATAGTTAATACTTGAATTGTAGTATCCCGTTTTGGATTCGAAAGAACCAAAATTGACTGTGATCAATAGGATAGTACCAAACTATGAATGCAAATACCTTAGGTTTAGGTTAAGATTGTAACCAATTTAATCTAAGCCGGAACTATAGAAATTGAGGTTAGGAATTTGGTGAAGAACCTAATCGTGAAGTCAAACCCTAATTAGGACATCTCAATTCAAATCGGGTATTGGTATGATGGACTTAATTGCGAAGTACCAATATTTGAGGAGATGAGAGACTAACAAGAGCTTATAGGTCTAGGTAACTAGGGTGGGGAACTTCATTGAGAAGTTCGAGTTACCTAGGCACGTTATTAATTTACGAAAGTAACTCTTAATAACATATTAGGTTAGAAACCTCATCAAATCATACATGAATTCAAACAAATACCGAATTAATAGAGTTAGCAAGGAATTGTAGACCAAAGACCCCTAGATCTCTAAATCTTTAAAGCAAATCAATTCCTTTCTTTTACTTTTATTTACAATTATTGTTTCAAACTTCTTTTTTTTGGGTATTGAACCCAACTTTAAGAATTGTTAGAACAAACCCCCCAATTTACTTTTATTGCACTTTACTTTATTTTATTTTCTGAAATTTATTACTAAAGTTTGAACTAAGTTTTATCGTACTCCCTGTGGATCGATACCTAAAATACTACTTTGATAGAATTGTGCACTTGCAATTTAACTCAAACGCGTGTTAAAGGTTTAAAAGGTACATCTTATTGTACTGAAACTTTGTGCATACGCTTTTGCGCGCATCACATGTTGATAAAATTTCTCGTGAAATATATAAGTTTAAACGACTTGAATTTATTATTAAAAAAAAAAAAAACTGACAAGCTTAAGAACATCTACTGGATATGCTCTTTGATCAATATATTTTTTTAAAGAAAAACAGAGTCACATGATCAAGTGAGTGATGACCGATTTTTTTTATTTATATCTCTTTATGTGTTATTCGACAAAAATAAAAATGCTTAGATTCTGAGTTATTGATCCCGGTTCAAAAGTCACTTCTATGTAATCTAGAAAATATTATAATCCTTCTAGGACATTTAATTTATAAAAAGTTGTATCTATTTTGAGAATTCTTTTTGAATAACAATTATTAAATAACTTAAAGTTTTTATTTTTTTTTAAAATAGATACAACTTTTTATAAATTAAATGTCCTAGAAGGATTATAATATTTTCTAGATTACATAGAAGTGACTTTTGAACCGGGATCAATAACTCAGAATCTAAGCATTTTTATTTTTTTCCAATAACACATAAAGAAATATATTAATTTTTTTTACAGCCGCGAAAAATCCGGCCTGAAAAATATTGATCCGGGTTATCTGTTGCAGTCTTT
Organism: Carex pumila; assembly: GCA_033356055.1. Lineage (NCBI taxonomy): Eukaryota > Viridiplantae > Streptophyta > Magnoliopsida > Poales > Cyperaceae > Carex > Carex pumila. The sequence continues at coordinate 66,251 of JARJHM010001071.1, read as the reverse complement.
CTAATAAATCAAATTATATTGTATTCCATCTATTTTTAAAGAAATATATTTAACATTTCTAATATTTCAATACAAAAAATTAAAAAAATTAAAAAATAAATATTTTTTTAAAAATAAAAAAAATAAAAATAAAAAATAAGACAACCGCCCCTGTCAGGGGCGGGTTGTGTGGTTTTTTTTTTATTTTTTTATTTTTAAAAAATATTAATTTTTTAATTTTTTTAATTTTTTGTATTGAAATATTAGAAATGTTAAATATATTTCCTTAAAAATAGATGGAATACAATATAATTTGATTTATTAGAAAGACTGCAACAGATAACCCGGATCAATATTTTTCAGGCCGGATTTTTCGCGGCTGTAAAAAAATTAATATATTTCTTTATGTGTTATTGGAAAAAAATAAAAATGCTTAGATTCTGAGTTATTGATCCCGGTTCAAAAGTCACTTCTATGTAATCTAGAAAATATTGTAATTTTTCTAGAACATTTAATTTATGAAAAGTTGCATTTATTTTTGAAAAAAAATAAAAAAATTAAGTTATTTAATATTTGTTATTAAAAAAGAATTCTCAAAATAGATACACCTTTTTATAAATTAAATTTCCTAGAAGGATCACAATATTTTCTAGATTATATAGAAGTGACTTTTGAACCGGGATCAATAACTCAGAATCTAAGCATTTTTATTTTTGTCGAATAACACATAAAGAGATATATTAATTTTTCTTACAGCCGCGAAAAATCCGGCCTGAAAAATATTGATCCGGGTTATTTGTTGTAGTCTTTCTAATAAATCAAATTATATTTTATTACATCTATTTCTAAAGAAATATATTCAACATTTCTAATATTTCAATAAAAAAAATAAAAAATTTCTGTTTAAAAAAAAAAAAAAAAAAAAAAAAAAAAGTGGACCGCCCACTATATGGGCGGTTTGGTGTTGATATTGGCCCGCTCCGCTTCCAAGCGGTTAGGGCATTAATAAAAAAAAAAAAAAAACGAGGTTATTTTTAAAATTATCTATTTTTTTTGGGATATTAATAAAAATAGCCGATATATATATGTATGTATGTAAATGAGTTTATAAAAAAATAAAAAAAATATTGGGAAATCTCATTTCCGGAAAAAAATTTCCGGCTATTGATGTTGAAACTGGAAATTTTTTTTCGATTTGTGTAGTTTTAGAAATACTGTTGGAGTTTGGATATTTGTTAAAATTTTATTTAATTTTTAGATATAAATAAAAAAAATTGGGGTTTATGATGACAGTGGGAAGACTAGTATCCTTTTTGGAAAAATAGTGACAGGTTGTGAAAAAGGTTGACCAGTGTCCTGTGACATATATCATATATGATTATATGCAATGTACCGAAACAAACTGCTACAGCGATCTTCTACAAGCTGATAAGGCCCCATCTTGACACTGCTTGAACAGAGACCATGGCTGTTGCTGTTGCTGTTTCTGTTCCTGTTCGTTCCTCATTAGCGGGAGTTTCGACTTTGGAGTGTTTCGCTCTCTCAGATTCGCACATAAACATACATTACAGTGATATATTATTATTATTATTATTATTACTATTATTACTGAAAGATAAACATTAACCAACTATGTATGATTATGAAAGGAGGAAAATAAATCATATCTAGATTCTAGACTCACCCCTAATATTTTAATTTGTACCATTTAATCTCCTTGTGCGACTCGAGATAACTTAGTCATATAACTTTATTTTAATTAAATTTATCTTTTCATATTTGAATTAACCAAATTTAGGTATAAGATGTCCATGACAGAATCTTATTGGACCTCTTTAAAAAATATACTGCATACCATGTTTGATAGAACTTAGAAGAATGAGAAAATAAATTTGTGTCACCACTATCATGTGAAATTAACACGAATTATTATCTCAGCCCTTCATTTTATTACTCTACATAATGTAGTCGTATGGGGAAAAACAAAAACAAAAAAAAAAAATAGACACATAATTTGTTCCCTTTTTTTGGTTGATTTTCTAGGTATATATGTTTAAAAGAGATGGAGAGCTTATGGCGGATGGAGATTGAAGGAATTGACCTCATTCAAATTATGAATATCTATTTGGAGCATATGTAGCTTCCAAAATAAATATTGCTAAAATATATCCAATTTGATGCACACATGGCCCCACTAATAGCCCCATGCCTCCATCACCAAATTCATTTTTAACACTACCAAACAAATTCCAATTTAATCGCTGCTGAGCCTGGAGTTTGGACCACCAGACCTGACTCATACGTCCAATGCCGCACAGACACAGGCACAGGCACAGGAACAGTAGTAGGTAGAGCTACATACTGATACAGGTTACCAACCACACACCGTAAAATCTTCTAATATGTACAAAGCTAGGCGTATATCCTTCAAGAAAGAGAGAAAGTATGTATACTTTTTTTCTTTTTTTTTTTTCCGTAAAATATGGCTAAACAACAAAAAAAAGGAGAATGCAATTGCAATTGCAACCACCTCGGTCGGATAAATCAACCAAACTTTCGGGCAAAAATAACTTTTACGTTATTTTACTTTTTGATGACATGGAATTTTTTTACTGGTTTTGTGTCTCTGATTTCCAGGATTCCCTTCCCCCTGGCCTTTGGCCTTTGCTGATGTTGATGTAAAGGTTGGAAAAAGCCGTAAAGTCTGTGAAAAAAACAATTTTTAGGTTTTGTTATTGGACAGGTAAAGAGGCGCCAAAAGCGTAGAGCTGCGGTAATTAAAATAACTTCTTTATTTGTACCAATCCACGTACCCATGTTTCACCTAAGAGGCTAAGACTAAGAGTAAGACCGATTAAGAATCTTTCTAAAGATGATATCTACGGTTTGCCCCGCCTTTCCTTTATTTTAGTTGGTTCAACAATACACTATAGAGCACACTCTATAGTTGATAACTTAGTCATATAACTTTATTTGTTTCTATAATGTATATTTTTATATACTTTTAAACAATGTGAATTGATTTGGCATTTAGTATATTTTTCATTGGCAACAACTTTTATTCTATTATATAATAATTTTTACAATGATTTTTGGTAAAATTAAATAGAGAATAAAAAATGCTATATGTTATGAGAAAATGGTTGGATCAACATTTATAAGATATATGAAAAAATATTGAGAATACAAGCAAATTGATGTATTTGAGAGAATGTGAGGTTCTGTTTCTATTCGAGTAGTTTAAAGCTTGTTATTAACTTGATAGTTTTATGGTGAAACTTTGGTTTGAAATTGATAGGGAAACAAAGTAGCATGCTTTAGAAGTAGCAAGTAGCAACCGGTTAGGAAATGAGGAAATATTTTATTATTTTTTTTTTTCTTGCATGCATGGTGTACAATTAATTAATTCTCAAGAAAACAAATACAAGGCCAAGGGTGGGCAGTGGGCACTGTTCGAACAGGCCAGGCCCTAAGGCTGTCCCACTGGGGTACACCTATCAATTCGTCCCGTATAAACGGCACGCAACCCATGTTTCTATTCTATCCTTAATCCTTCTCTCTGAGTCTGAGCTCACAGCCTCACACAAACAACGAGCAACACTCACTCAATTCAATCCTTCCTTCCTTCCTTCCTTCCTTCTTCTTTCTTCACTCTTTAGTCTTTACTCTTCAGTCTTCACAGAGAGAGAAGAGGAAAAATAAAATAAAATAAAATAAAATAAAATAAAATAAAATAAAATAATTTCAAAGCAATGCGCACTCTCCTCCTCCCCTTCCTCCTCTCCCTTCTCTCCATCGCTGTCACCGCTGCCACCCTCCGCTCCGATGAAACAGCCTTACTCACTGCCAAATCCCTCCTCTCTGACCCCTCCAGTTCTCTCTCCAGTTGGAATGCCTCCACCGACCGCTGCTCCAACTGGACTGGTGTCTCTTGCGATTCCTCCAAGCGCTTCATCCTATCCATTGATATCTCCGCACTAAACCTCTCCGGTCCGGTTCCCCCTTCACTCTCCCTCCTCCGTACCCTCCGTCACCTTAACCTTTCCAACAATGCACTCAATGGCACCTTTCCTCGATCCCTTGCTCTTCTCAGATCTCTTACAGTATTAGATCTGTACAACAACAACCTAACTGGTCCACTACCACTCCAATTGGCACAAATCCCAAACCTACGCCATCTTCACCTAGGCGGAAACTTCTTCTCAGGTCAAATTCCGGTGCAGTACGGATCCTGGCAGTACATCGAGTACCTTGCCTTATCTGGAAATGAGCTCGTGGGACCCATTCCCCCTGACCTGGGTAACCTGTCGACTCTCAAGGAATTATACATTGGCTACTTTAATTCCTACGCAGGAGGTCTCCCTGCTGAGTTTGGGAACCTCTCCAACCTAGTACGGCTCGATGCTGCCAATTGCGGTTTATCGGGTGAGATACCCCCTGAGCTTGGACTGTTAAAGAACCTTGATACCCTGTTTCTACAGGTTAATGGATTCTCCGGTACACTACCAGTCGAGCTCGGGTCTTTGTCCAGTCTCAAATCTCTTGATCTCTCCAACAATGCACTGACCGGTAAAATCCCAGCTTCATTTTCCAATTTGAAAAACCTGACCCTGCTAAACCTATTTCGCAACAAATTATATGGTGAAATTCCAGAGTTTGTTGGTGACTTGCCTTCCCTTCAAGTTCTCCAGTTGTGGGAGAATAATTTTACTGGAAGCATCCCTCGCACACTTGGCCGAAACGGTCAGCTGCAAAATCTTGACCTTTCTTCGAACAAGCTGACCGGGTCATTGCCAGCAGACCTGTGCTATGGCAATAAGCTGCAAACCCTAATTGCACTCGGTAATTTCCTCTTTGGGCCAATACCTGATTCTCTTGGCCAATGTGAGTCACTGAACCGGATTCGGCTTGGGGAGAACTACCTTAATGGGTCAATTCCACCGGGATTGTTCAGCCTTTCTGAACTCACACAGGTGGAGTTGCAGGACAATCTTCTTACTGGTGAATTTCCCAACACAGTGGGTTCTAGTAACCTAGGCGAGATTAGTTTATCCAATAACCAGCTGATGGGTGTCCTACCTGCTTCTATTGGTAATTTCTCAGGAGTTCAGAAACTGCTCCTCGATCATAACTCATTTTCCGGCAAAATCCCACCAGAAATTGGGAAGCTACAACAGCTGTCGAAAATGGACTTCAGCAGCAACTCATTCTCTGGTGAAATCACACCCGAAATATCCAAGTGCAAATTACTCACGTACTTGGATCTGAGCCGAAACAACTTATCAGGTCAGATTCCAGAGGAGATAACGGGTATGCGAATCCTGAACTACTTGAACCTTTCTCGAAACAATCTCGATGGACAGATCCCACCAATGATTTCTACAATGCAGAGTCTCACAGCTGTTGATTTTTCATATAACAATTTATCGGGTCTGGTACCAGGCACGGGTCAGTTCAGCTATTTCAACGCTACCTCATTTATCGGTAATCCCAACTTGTGTGGACCTTACATTGGTGAATGTAAGCCGGGTGTATCTGATAGTGAGGTGCATACCAAACGAAGTGGTTCTCTACCAAACAGCTTTAAACTCCTAGTAGTGATTGGTTTGTTACTCTTTTCTATTACATTTGCAATAGCTGCCATATTTAAAGCACGTTCATTGAAGCGTGCCAGCGAGGCACGTGCATGGAAATTAACCGCATTTCAACGATTGGATTTCACTTGTGATGATGTGTTGGACAGTTTGAAGGAAGAGAATATAATTGGCAAAGGTGGTGCTGGGATAGTATACAAAGGTGTGATGCCCAACGGGGAGCATGTGGCAGTAAAGCGTCTTCCAGGCATGAGCCGCGGCTCATCCCATGACCATGGTTTCAATGCTGAGATTCAGACTCTTGGCAGAATTAGACACCGCCACATTGTGCGGCTACTAGGGTTCTGTTCCAACCATGAAACCAACCTTCTAGTCTACGAGTACATGCCGAATGGCAGTTTAGGGGAAGTACTTCATGGCAAAAAAGGCGGGCATTTGCTCTGGGACACACGATACAAGATAGCAGTCGAGTCTGCTAAGGGGCTATGCTATTTGCACCATGATTGCTCCCCTCTGATACTTCATAGAGATGTGAAGTCAAATAATATCTTGCTTGACACAGATTTTGAGGCACATGTAGCTGATTTCGGCTTGGCAAAGTTCTTGCAAGACTCAGGTGCATCAGAGTGTATGTCTGCTATTGCCGGATCCTATGGCTACATTGCTCCAGGTAATATTGTTCAACTAATTTTTTCTGTGCAATTATTTATGCTAAGATAATTTATGCTTTTATAATACCAAATAGGGCTATCATGTTATGCTTGCCATATAATACTAAATTTGGTTGGTGGTTATAATTAGCTTGTGCTTAGCATATACAAATGTACTTTAGATTCCTTTAAGATTGTGTCGTATCTCTTGTTGAAAAAATGGTAAATGAAAAGTGCCATGATTGAAAGGTGTTTGACATCTGCCTGTCTATGATTCAATATCATAGTGAGACTGCTAACTAGCTTGGTAGATTAATAATAGCTATCACCCCCTCCCTCACCTAAAAAAAAGGAAAAAAGTTAAGTTGCTTTGTTTAACATATTCTTCTAGTACAATCATGGAAACTACACCTCACTGTGGTCAATATCAATAATGCATGATGACCCCTTTTAACCAAAGTAGCTTTCAATCAATTTTGACACTTTCCTATTTTATTTTTGTAAAAAAGAAACCTAATATAGCTTCTTCTTAAACAGAATATGCTTATACCCTAAAGGTGGATGAAAAAAGTGATGTGTACAGCTTTGGGGTTGTTTTATTGGAGCTGATTACTGGCCATAAGCCAGTCGGTGAATTTGGGGATGGTGTAGACATAGTGCAATGGGTACGCATGAATACCAATTCAAGCAAAGAAAATGTGACTAAGATTTTAGACCCTAGGCTTGAAGCTGTACCGATGAATGAGGTGATGCATGTGTTTTATGTGGCCATGCTGTGTGTGGAGGAACAGAGTGTGCAACGGCCTACTATGAGAGAGGTGGTGCAAATTCTGACTGAGTTGCCGAGGAAAGAAGATGCAGGTCTGAAGGATACCCGGTCTGGATCTGACATGGGAGATGAAGGGGAGAAAGGATCTGAGGAGCCGCCCCAAGCGGGTCCCCAGACACCTCCTGCACCAGATCTACTCAGCATTTGAAAGGGGAGAAACTATGTTTAAAAGAGTTCATTTACCAGTACCCTTTTCTTACGGGTTTTAGTAGGGTTTTCTGTACATAAAAATCAGTGGGGCAAGTTGTTGGCTTTTTAGTCTTTTTTTTTTTTTGGCCTTGTTATTTTAAGTTGGTTTGTTATTTTTCTTAGGATGGGTAATATGAGGGATGGATTGTACTAGCTTTGACTTTTGGGATATGCCTTTTCTGTCTCGTAATTAAATTGCTGTTTATGAGAGATCATTAATGAATGAATGTTTAAGAGCAACAATATAGTTGTCTAATGGCTGGGGGGCTTTTGGTACTATTTGCCATTTTTGCTTTTGTTTTTCTTGTGTACTGCAAGTGTAGCAACCGTTGTAGGCATTTCATCAATTAGTGGCTTTTGTAAAAGTTATATTAATTGATTACGGTACTTCAAATGGAAATTAACTATATATATTAGACGGTACGGCACACACTACACTTGTACCTTTGCAACTGAGCTCCTTTCAAAATTATAAACATGCTCTTCATTTATTGATTATACATTTATAATTAAAAGTAAACTACAACACACGGTTTTTCTTATAATATTATTAGATGATCTCTTCATTAGTTAGCGTTTCTATTTCTTGATTATGAATGGATGTTTGAATAGGAAATAAAGAAATGTCACCTATCACTTGTGGTTTGGTGGTAAGTAGAAATCGCAACAACTAGCAGTAGCAGTAGCAGTAGCAGTACCAGACCGGTTGTCACCTTGTCACTTTTTTGCTGGTTTGGGCACTTGTTGTATAAGTGTTTGTTTGCAAAAATTCAAAGTCCTTCCTTGCCAGGTACGCCTGTCTTTCCTTTTTCTGTTAACGAGTCAGAAAAAAAGTAGCAGTACTGGGATTTGATACCCTTCCGGTCCGTTTATACTGTATAACTATTACATAATTAGCTGCATACATTTATTTATACGTTATACGTATAGTATAGTTATGGGCTTATGGGTTCCTTAATTTCATCCGCAAAGAACAGCTAAGAGAAAAGGCTCCTTTGAAAATTGAAAGGAAGCGAAATAAAAAGAGATTATTATGTGTTCCGCCTTGAATGATTGATTCTATCAGAAAAGTTTACTAGTGTAGAAAGAGACGAAGGGGGTGGGACTGGGGGCTCAATCTCATCTATTCTATGTCTCTCCTCTCTGAAACCTGTGCAGCAGACAGTGTCTCAAACAAATACCTCTCTCTCTCTCTCTCTCTCTCTTTCTTTTTTAATAGAAACCAAATAGTACTGTACATCTTAATTTCACACAAAGTTAATTTTGTTTCCTCTAATGAGAAGTTTCTCTTTCTCTGGTCTTTACAGAGACTGAGAGACACTCCACTCCAGTAGTCCGCTTTCTTCATTTAAGTCCAGCAGCTAACCAGATTTTAATGCTTATCTGCTTAAAACAAACATTATCATGCACTTTCATTTTCATTTTCATACCAACTAATCCAACAAATTTTTTCTTATTCATCAAAACTTCAAAATATCTTATATTTACCCACCAAAACATCAGTATTGGATATCTCCATCTAAGCTTTAATAAATCTCTCATGTTTCCTCATATCTTAAATTAACCACACTAATGATTGCTAAAATAAATTGATATGTTAGATTTAAAATGCACCGCTGGTTTTATACTTCAACTATACCCTACATCTCTATCTTTATTTTCAAAATACAAATAGTCAATTCAAACCGCTCAATATGATATCCATATTAAAATGTGCTTAGAGACCAAATTTTATATTTTTGGAAATTTTGTATTCTTTGTTTAGATAGGTACAAAATCACTGTTTTTGGATGGTCCAGAAGCAATGAATATGTACGTATCTAAAAAAATAATAAAAATTTGGTCTTTAAACACATTTTAATATGTAAATCATGTTAAATGGTTCGGATCGACTGTTTGAACTTTGAGAACAAAAATAAACATGCGAGGTATGGTTGGAGCACAAAATCAATGTCACATTTTAACCCTCCTCATCTATAATTAATATTATGAAAATTTATGAAATTATTATCTTATTGCCGCATAGAATTTATTTTGTTTTATAAATTCTTTTGGTTTAATATTTAACTAATGGCGTCTCACTTTATACTTGAATCCCCTTTTTATGAGATTTCAATATTATTGAGGATTGGAACTTGAAAGAGATGAAACATGAAAAAACTAGAAATATAAAATTTTATTCACAGATTATTGATGGGTTGGACTTATTTTGGCAACTATTAATTGGTTAAAATTCAAAGATGTGAAGATGTGAGATAGTTGTGAATTTGAAATGCGGATCTTGGTTGGCATAAACTCTTTGCCGTCTCGATCTTTACGGAGAGACATATATAGATTCAATTATTGATATTTGATAATCGTATTTAAAATTAATATTTTGAAGATGTATCAGAGCTCTTTAAATAAAAAAGAACGAATATAATTTTGATAGAAAAAACTTAATTAAAGTTTTAATAGATACGTACCCATCTATATATTCCGATTAAATTGTTTTATATGCATCGGTTGCTTGCTACCATTCAATCGAAATTGGTCTGGTACTGGTACTGGTACTGGTACTGGTACTGGTACTGGTAGGCGGTAGGCACCTCCCCGGCCATGTCCAAGTCGCAAAAGAATACCAAAGTTTGCGAAAGCTAATACTAAATGAACACATAAATATTTTGGGTGAGAATTAAGTTCAACTTATAGGTTAACTAATGCTATTGCTAATGCAACAACAGATTTTGGGTGAGAATTAAATCAAATTCAATTTAAGTTGACTGAAATAGTTTGTAGTATTATTAATGCTTTTAATTCAAATGATAAAAACAAAATGAAATTGCAATAAAAGAGAAACATGAATACATGATGCATTGTCACTTGTCACTTTTGAATAGTCTTTTATTTATTGGGGGTGCTTTTGATCTGTCACTGTGTCAAAAAGCTAAAATGCATGTTTCCATCTACCCAAACATCTCTGCACTTGCACAGTTCCTGTCATTTTCATTTTGTGATATTCAAATTCACTAAATTTCAAGAAACTTGGTCTAAAAGTTCTAAAATTTTAAAATTTGGGGACACTGATTCAGTACATTGATGGGTGTTCAGTGTTCTGAGGAGGAGGAGGAGGTATTAATTAATTAATTAATTAATTACATGTTTTCATCATCCACTTGGACTGCTAATGATTTTCACCGATCATTTTATGTTTATGTATCGAAAAATCAAAATATTCTTTCTCTTTCTCTTATTTTATTTTATAATATTTTCTACAAATAAAAAATTCTCCCACAATTACATCTCGATCTCACCCCACTTTTTCTTTCTATTACAGACACGAGAGGATTTTTCCAAAGAAAAAAAAAAGAAAAAAAAAAAAAAAGAAAGGAAGAAATTCCTTCCTAATTTTCTCTAAATTAGACACCCACTATATAGTATGAAAATCCCAAATCCGCTGAAAATATTTATGGAGGCAGAATTATTTTCAATAATAATAGAAAATCATACGAAAAACTCTTGATATCATATAAGGTTACTTCAATAGTATAAAATAGTAATAAATACGAGAGAGTAACAATGAAATAATATTTACACATTCACATTTATGAGGGGGCAAACATAAGAAATTCCTTAAAGAAATACTTAATATAATATATAAATATATACAATTAGAGAAAAAAAAAAAAAACTAGAGGATATTGATCTCATATTGTCATCGATCAAACTTAAATCCGCCCAAGGCTGCAAATTAAATTCGGACGAAATTTCGTTGTGCAATGATTGTAGCCGACGAGCCGACGAGCCTACGAGGAGGAGGATACCAAATTACCAACTACTCAACTGTACTATACCTTCACTCTCAAGTTGTTCAGACTCCTCCTCATCAATTTTTTTTTTTTCTTGTCTTTTGATTTTTAATATACTCAACTAACATTTGTTATGCTTACCAAGAAAGTTTGACAATCATAATTCTAAAATATATCAAGTTCACTTCAAACAATAAATTCAATACGTTCAAACCAATCTACCTCACAAGTAATACATGTATACTGGAGCGGATCCAGAATTTCTATTAGAGTATAGATATGGAAAGAAAATAATTAGTCGGATTAAGTAGCTAATCGGGTTCAAAATCATTAGCTAATCAAATACTAAACAAAAAATAATTAAAATTATAAAAAAAGTTCTTTGGATCTAAGCATAAGATAAGAAGCTCAATATTGATTTTTGTTAAGATTCTAAATAGTGTTTATTGTGTCATAGCAGGAATACTACAAAAAAAGCTATAACGAATATCGTAGCTATAGCAAAAACTATGCAATATAGTGTCTTTTTTTTTTTATAAAAAATATATTATATATTTGTACTATATATCAACATCATCTAAGTTTCATAGAAAAATAAATAATACCAAATTGATTAAGAAATTATAATATTCATATTGAACTAATACGAAATTTAAATCGCGACTCAAAATAGCCACAGTAATACTAATATCATAAACTATCGACCTTTTTTCTATTCAAAATATTTTAAGCATCATGACATAATCTATCTTTTTACTATTTAAATTTCAAAATAACCTAGATATTAGGGCATGATTATCTTTTTTTTTTTCTATTTTAATTTATTGATATGGATCTCTCATTTAATAATTAATAGATTAATATAAAGCTTAATACATATATTATAAAAAAAATCACAGTTAAAGCCCAGATTGAGCCTTTATTTAAATCCCATATAAATTGAAAAGGAAAAATAAAATCATGTTGCATAGCGCGCTATTTGCGCTATACGCTATAGCGGATTGCTATTACCGCTATAGCGTCCATAGCTAAAATAACACGTTTTAATGCCATAGCTTAGTGTTTATGGTCCAAAAACGCTATAGCGCACTATTTAGAACATTGATTTTTGTACATATGTCATTAAGCTCTTGAAATTATATATTAATAACCGTGTGACTCTTAAAAAAAAACGTAATAAATAAATGAAAAAATGGCAAATTATTTAAACAATTAGCAAACTTAGTAGATCAAAGAAAATTAAAACAATCAGTATCCGTAGCTTTAAAAATGGAGAAGAAAAAACAACAAAAGAAAAGAATTTAAAATGAGTACTTTATTTTTCCTTCTAATCTTGGACGTGGCTCATAGAAAACCACCATGTGTTCCTTATTGGCTTATGTGCTCTATGTCTATGTAGACGAAGTAATCTTTCTTCTCCATAAATCATTCAAAATTCACTATTAATTACCAAAGAAAATCACAGAGGAGGAGGAAGGGAGCCAGAAATTGATTGCCAAAACTTAATTCTTTACAAAGAGAACAAGAAACAAAGATTCAACAGGGTAGGGCAATAACTTTTTTCATGGTAGGACAAGAACTCAAAACACATATTGTGAGAATTATTTTTCAAAATCCACAATAAGTCACTTGCCCATCCTTGGTCCATGTAGATCCGCCCCTGCATGTACAGAGCAGAACTAGGGTGTTCTTAAGTTCACCAAGTTCTTTTGTGAACTCAACTCTAAAATCTATTGGATTGGCTTCAAATGACAAGTTTGAACCGTCAAAATTCATCAACTTTACGAGTGATGCGTCTATATGTGAAAATTTTAAATTTTCAAATTAATTTTGTATAGAGTGAAGTGGTTAAAAAAATGTTAAATTTTTTTATGCATTTAAATTAATTTTGGAATTTTCTAATTTTGACCGTTTGACTCTCTATACAAAATTAATTCAAAATTTAAAATTTTCATAGGCAAACGCATCACTTGTAAAGTAGATGGGTTTCAACGGTTTGGATTTATCGTTTGAAATCAATTTGATAGGTTTAGATTTGAGTTCACATAGAACCTTGGTGAACTTAAGAACACCCTAGTTCTACTCTGCATGTACATCCAAAATTTTAAAATTTTGGAATTTATTTAGTACAAATTCAAGTGGTAAAAAAATTATGAAAAATAAATGCATAAAAGAACTTTTAAATAACTTATAAAAAAATTATTTTTTGACCGCTTGTTTTTTACTAATTGAATTCAAAACTTTTAAAATTTTGCACGGACAGTTGTTACTCGTGAAGTAGATCGATTTCAACAGTCACTTAAAGCCAATCCGAAATAATTTTGAAATTGTGCTCACCAAACTCTCTTGATTATGAATTTTCATAATTTTTAGCTGAGTAAATTAGTAGCACGTATACTAATGATGATGATTATGCAAGTAATAATAACTAGGTCTCTCTAAAGACTAAATTAGAGCTTTAGAGGTGTTGTGAAGGGTGGGTGAGGGGTGCAGGGGCGGACGCAGGATTTTTGTCAGGGCGGGACAATAATCGGATGCAAATAGTTTATCGGGTTCAAACCCAATAGCTTATCGGGTACAATTCAACATAACAAAAAAAATATCAATCAATATAATAAAAATCCTAAATTACTTGAAAAAAAATCAACAATTCAACATTTATAGGGAATTTGAAATCAATATTTTGGTTTAACTTGGCAGCCTCTGCCTTTGAATTAAAACAAAAATTAAAAAAATAAAAATATTTTGGTTCAACTAATTTTCGTTATTTGGGATCAGCGCCTATTTGGGCTTTGCTAATTTGTTTCGCTCAAAATTTATATGGGCTCCATTCCGTCTATTAGAATTCCAGAATGAACTACAAGGGGGTAATTTGAATTCCAGGGAAGGGCAGAGGTCCGAAAAACAGATTTTTAACACTATTTTTGAAAATCCAGTGGGGGGCAGCTGACCCCCCTATGCTACAGTGGATCCGCCCCTGAAGGGGTGATCAGGATTTCGAATCTGTGACATTCTACAAGGATGATATTGTATTTATTACTTGATCAAAATTTGATTCTCAATTTAGAATTTATTTTTAAAATTATGAATATAGTAAATAAATTTAATGAATTGCTGATATATATATGGCACCTAAAATGGCACGCATTGTGGTGGGGTGCAACTGTGCAAGGAGGGAGAGAGGACAAGTGCTAACTCTTTGACCATATAATGAAGTTGAGACATTGATGGACAATAAATAAGTTGATTTTGTTTGAATGGCGCAATAAATACCTGTAATTAATAATTATAGTCGCAGCAAGTCAAAGAAACAGTTAGGATCAAATTCTGGTACCACTCTAAATTAAATACCCAACTTATATCTGTCTACGTGTTCAATGGATTTGGTGGACCCACATTTAAAATATCATATTAAATATATTGAACTATAAGAGAATTACACCCTTTATCTTAATTCACTGTAATTATTTTATAAAAGAATCCAATGCTAGTGATTTTGGTGTCAGATCAGTGTCAATGAAATTAAATTCATTTTTTTTTAAAATAGTTAAATAATAAACTAATTTATTAGATAAATTATATATAAAAAAAGTACATCATTTTTATATTGTTTTAAATTTTAATATACATGTAGAGCTAGATTAATCATTTTAAAACGTTAAACTTTGAGAGGAAGTGGTGAGAATAGATTAATATACATGTAGTACTAGGCTAGCTAGATTGATATCCTCATTCGTGAACAAGTTAAGGTTGTCACAAAATGATGTAATTCTGAAAGTTACGTAAATATGAGTCAATGACATCACATGGCTACAATTTAATGACGCTGGCTTCTGTGTATTTCAGTTCATTTCCTACACTTTAGTTTAGTCTTAGTGTACCATTTATGAGCATTGTACCACCGTCAACTGCAGTTGGATGGAGAGAACTAACTGCCACTGCCCCAATTCCAAATTAGATGCCCTTTATTTATTTATTTATTTATTACGATGCTTGGAGTTGGAGACATGATTTTGTAATTGTATATTAATCATTTATTCCATATTTACTTCAAAATTTTACTTATATATTGCTTTCTTATTACGAGACTATTATTATTTTATTAAATAATAAATATGGTTATCAGTATCATTCTCCCATGTGTTAGGGAGACCAAAACCAACATATATGATATATTTATATCTCCATTCTTTTCATTCTATTATTAAGCATGTTGGGCGTCCGATCTGCCAACGGCTACGATTGAAGGGTGAAACTTCAGATTTAATCTCAGCTCTTCAATTACATAATTTGTTTTTTTTAATTAAATGCATCTATTTTATGTATGGAAGTCTAAATTTAGTTAAAAACATACTCACCACATGTGCTGCCACACGATATGTTACAATTAAAATTAAACAAATTCTGAAATTTAGCGATATATTTATCTGTTTTCTTATTTCTTTGTTTCCATATTTCTTCTCTTCAATTTTCTTATTTCTTTGTTTCCTTACTTTTTCTTCGTTTCTCTTTCTTTGTTTCTATACATATTAGTGTGGGCAATTTAGAATATATTTCCAATATATAATATATCAATGTGTATGTGTATATATTCTATAAATTGAAAACAAACAAGAAGAAGAATATAAATCTGAAACAAAGAAGAATATGAATTGGAACATGTGTGTGAATATATATTTCTCTTATAATATGTGTGTGTGTATCCTATACATACACATGATAACACTTTTTATTTATGTTTTTTGATATCATATTATATATTGATATTGAATTGTTGTCTGATATTTAATATTAGATTTGAATCAAGCTATTATTTAATGCCATTGGTACTTAAAAATAAAGAATTATCACATCATTAAATTGTTATCAGAGGTCACGATTAAAATTAATTAAAAATAAATAATCATATAAATTTTCTATTAACATGTGTTTTAATTTGTAAATAGTTATTAGTTTTATTGATTGATGCGCGCAAAAGCGTATGCACAAAGTTTCAGTACAATAAGATGTACCTTTTAAACCTTTAACACGCGTTTGAGTTAAATTGCAAGTGCACAATTCTATCAAAGTAGTATTTGAGGTATCGATCCACAGGGAGAATGTTTAATTACTATGTTTAAACTTTAGTAGTAAATTTCAAAAAATAAAATAAAGTGCAATAAAAGTAAATTGGGGGGTTGTTCTAACAATTCCTAAGGTTGGGTTCAATACCCAAAAGAAAGGAGTTTGAAATAATAATTGTAAATAAAAGTAAAAGAAAGGAATTGATTTGCTTTCAAGATTTAGAGATCTAGGGGTCTTTGGTCTACAATCCCTTGCTAACTCTATTTACTCGGTATTTGTTTAAATTCATGTATGATTTGACGAGGTTTCTAACCTAATATGTTATTAAGGGTTACTTTCGTAAATTAATAACGTGCCTAGGTAACTTGAACTTCTCAATGAAGTCCCCCACCCTAGCTACCTAGACCTATAAGCTCTTGTTAGTCTCTCCTCTCCTCAAATATTGATACTTCGCGATTAAGTTCATCATACCAATACCCGATTCGAATTGAGATGTCCTAATTAGGGTTTGACTTCACGGTTAGGTTCTTCACCAAGTTCCTAACCTTAATTTCTGTAGTTCCGGCTTAAATTAAATTGGTTACAATCTTAATCTAAACCTAGGATATTTGCATTCATAATTTGGTACTATCCTATTGATCACAGTCAATTTTGGTTCTTTCGAATCCAAAACGGGATACTACAATTCAAGTACTAATTATGTAATTAACACAAATGATTAAATCACAGAAATTAACATCAAATCCCATAAAACAATCATAATAAAAATAAATAACCGAATAAAATAGAATTAAACAAGTTCATGCATTGACCTAAACCCCTAGAGAGAGATCTACTCCCTCATGGAGAGATCCATTACAAAAGTTGGCAAAAGTAAGAAGAAATAAAATAAAGAAATGATTACACCTTTTATTTGATCAAAGCCCTCAATCTTGCCGACTTCTTGCTCAGGAAACCCTTCTTCTCCTTGCTTGAAAGCTTTCCTTACTTCAGAATTTATCGCTATGTGTGTAGAGAGAATGAAAGAATGAATGGGAAGAGATAGAGAGATGAGATAGAGAGGGATGTGGATGATGATCTTTGCGAAGAGATCCCCTGAATGAAAAATAAACCCCCTCTTTTATAGCCAAGGACCATGCCCAATTAAGAGCCTACCAAGTGGAGTTAGTGGGTGTTATATTTGGATTATTTTTCAGGATTTCCTTGTCCACATTCGGATGTAAAAACGTGTCCTTGGTGCGCCAAAAATAGAAACCGTGTTGAAAACGTGTATTTCTGACTGTCTGCGAGTTTAGTGCGTCCGACCGACTCCAAAGTTTCTTTTTTAGTTTCTCATGTTGTAGATCTTCTTCCTAGCTTTCCAAAAAGTGGTCGCAATCCTAAATCGGAGTTACGAGTCAAAAGTTATGACCGTTTTAAGTTCAGACTCTATTTTTAGCTGACTGCTACAGTGCGTCCGCACTGCTACAGTACCATCCGCACTGGGATCCGCACTGCGTCTTCACAATCCGTACTGCGGATGCATCGAGATCCGCACTAGGCTCGGACTACCAGAGTGCGGCTGCATCGAGATCTGTGCATCCGCACAAATTTTGATGTATAGCTTATTATACCTTTTTAAAATTGGCGCGCGTCCAGAAATTCATCTAAGTACTTATTTTGGCCATATTCCAAACCGTGTGTTCGCAGTGGGCATTTTTCTTCTATTTTTCTTCATTTTTCTTCATTTCTTGTAAGTTAAAACCAAGCAAACGCAGTAACTTGATCCTAGGTGTAATCTATTCACTTTATATTCAAAATACAAGATATTTGGTGTTATTTCGTGATAAAAATCAGATCGAATATGTATATAATTTAGGCCTATCATTGATATATTTGTTTCTTATAGTATGTTGCATTGCAACACACGGGTATGATACTAGTATGTGTATATATGAGTAACTAGGTCTCTCTCTCTCTCACTCATATATATATATATATAGAGAGAGAGAGAGAGAGAGATGGACTTGGGGTGAGATACGGAGCACCACGTGTTTGTACTTCATGCCATATTTTTATTTTGAAAGTCCAAACAATCGATCCGAACTGTTAGATGTGATCTCCATATTGAAATGTGCTTGGAGACTAAATTTTACATTTTTTGGAATTTTGTACTATTTATTAAGCCACTTTGAAAATATGAAAATCCGCATGAATAATAAAAAACAATAAAAATTTCTGGACCACCGGATTAGCGATTTTCAAAGTGGCTTAATAAATAGTAAAAAAAATTTAAAAAAATGTAAAATTTGGTCTCCAAGCACATTTCAATATAGAGATCGTGTTGAGTGGTTTAGATCGGTTGTTTGGATTTTCAAAATGGCTAAAATGTACTATGGAGCACCAAACGCATATACTCCGCGTCTCACCCAAGTCCATCTCTCTCTCTCTCTCTCTCTCTCTCTCTCTCTCTCTATATATATATATATATATATATATATATATATATATATATATATATATATATATATATATATAGGCTGTTGCCAATTTGCTGCCGGCGGTGTTGCTGCCATTTTTTTTATTTTATGATATCCAAACAACAAATCCAAACCGTTAGATGTTTAATATATACTATAATCTACTTGGAGACAAAATTTTATATTTTTTGGAATATTTTTACTATTTATTAAGCTGGTTTGAAAACCGCTGATTTCAATGTTGCAGAAATTTACTGAAATCAGCAGTTTTCAAACCAGCTTAATAAATAGTAAAAAAATTCCAAAAAGTGTAAAATTTGGTCTACATGTAGATTATAATATAGATTAAACATCTAATGGTTTGGGTTTGTTATTTGGACATCAGAAAATAAAAAAATGGGCAGCAGCACCTCTGGTTAAAATGCTACCGGCAGCAAATTAGCCGGACCATATATATATATATATATATATATAAAGAGAGAGAGAGAGAGAGAGAGATAGATAGATAGATAGATAGATAGATAGATAGATAGATAGATAGATAGAAATAACTAGGTCTCTCTCTCTCTCTCTCTATACAAGTAAGGCTACGGTGCTATGGGTTGCACAGAGGGCTACGGTGCTACGGTTCAATATTCGGGTTTTCAAAATTCTAACAGTCGATCCGAACCTTTCATCTTGTTCTCCATATTAATATGTGTTTGGAGACCACATTTTACATTTTTTTGGAAATTTTTTACTATTTTTTTAGATAGATAGAAAATCATTTGATCTAAAAAATTCTGCACCATTCAGATATTTGATTTTCTATCTATCTAAAAAAATAGTAAATTTTTTTTCAAAAAATGTAAGATTTGATCTCTAAACACATATTAATATGGAGAACAAGATTAACAGTCTGGATCGATCATTAAAATTAAAAAAATTAAAATATTGAGCCGTAGCACTGTAGTTCTTTATGCAACCCATAACATTGTAGCCTTACTCTATATATATATATCTCCTACAATTTGAAATGCCTTTCATTTTATTTTCAAGAAAATTCAAAAGTCTTTAATTATAGAACAATTATATTACTCCCCCCCCCCCCCCCCCCCGCCCCATTCCATCCCCCCACCATCCTCCACTTTATCTCTTTTCAAATTAGTTTTATTTCATTTCAATCTCGTTCACATTTCTCATGATCTATGAGAAATTTTGCGAATCTAAAACCACGAATGTTTCTACGTAATTTTCTCTTTCAAATGAAATCCATGATGAAATATTTTCAAACAAGTCGTTACAGAAGTATTTATCCCTCATCATGCAAGTATTTATACCTATACAGACATATGAAAGTATTACTATCAATTATTATAAGTATTTATACTGATATATGAAAGTATTAATATCAAGTATTATAAATATTTATACTGATATATGAAAGTATTAATATCATGTATTATAAGTATTTATACTGATATATGAAAGTATTAATACCAAGTATTATAAATATTATATGCAAAAAATACTTTCAAGTATAGATATAAATACTTGCACAATGAGGGATAAATACTTCTGTAACGACTTGCTCGAAAGTATGTCATCATAGATCTCATTTGAAAGAGAAAAATACGTAGAAAACATTTGTGGTTTTAGATTCACAAAATTTCTCATAGATTGTGAGAAATATGGACGAGATTGAAATGAGATAAAAAAAACCCACCTTTAAAAATGTGTATGGTCCCCCATGTGATTTGAGATTCCTCTCACCCTTCATGAGAAAAACTTGCATGGTCCCTAAATACTTTCATGCTTAGAGATAAATACTTTCGTTCTTAGAGATAAATACTTCTGTATGTAAGTATTAATATCTTATGAAAAAAATGACAGCTGGAGTTTTTTGACATTTTGTACGGAGTTAATTGTGAGGTGGGAGGTACGGAGTTAATTATCAGTCTCCTTAATTATATACTTGTTTATCTTTTCTAATTTATCTATCAATGATACATTAAAAATGATAGTTGCAATGCAATAGTTAAAAGGGCCAAAGAAACGGTAACATGCTCCTCTCATCATGTATTCATGTCCCTACTTAAAAATGCAAAATCATAAAAAGATGCAGAAAGTCATGCATGCACGCTGCAATATAGAGCCTTTCATAAAGATCCAAAACATAAAACAAAAAACAACGAGAAAAGTATTTTAAGCCCGAAATTTTTATTAATACTCAAAAAAATTATAAAATTACAAAATCTATTCAATTTTTCAGAAGAATTTGAAATATGACCCTTTTGTTGACTAAGTAACCGGATAAAGCCCCTCTTTTTGGTTATTTAGTCACCGGATCTAGAAATTGGTCTGGTGACTAAATAACTGGTTTTGTGTTTTCCCTTTTTTTTTTACAAAACAATTTTTTTTAATTACTTTATTTTTTGTATTGAAATATTAGAAATGTTGAATATATTTATTTGAAAATAGATGGAATACAATATAATTTGATTGATTAGAAAGCTGCTACAAATAACTCGGAACAACATTTTTTAGGTTGGATTTTTTGTGGTTGTAAGAAAAATTAATATATTTCTTTGTGTGTTATTGCAAAATAAATAAAAATGCTTTGATTATAAGTTATTGATCTCGGTTCAAAAGTCAATTCTAGATAAATACATAAAATATTGTCATCCCTGTAGTACATTTAATTTCTAAAAAGTTGTATCTATTTTTAGTCACCAGACCTATATCTTGAAACCGGTTATTTAGTCACCGGACCAATTTCTGGATAGGGTGACTAAATAACCGGAAAGAGGGGCTTGATCCGGTTATTTAGTCACTGAAAGTGGTAGATTTTGAATTCTCACAAAAAGTTGGATAAATTTTGTAATTTTATAATTTTTGTTGGGTATTAATAAAAATATGGGAAAAGAGGCAGAGTGGATGAGTGGACAACCAAAAACGACTGCCCCTCTCTGGAGTCTGGACTTGGCAGCTGCAATGATATCAGCTTTTTTTGGGTTGATAAGCCCATAATAAAATGGGGAGTGCGAAATCGAATCCTCTGAGATATCTCAACTTTTTGCGTGACCAACGTGCACCCTATTCGTAAATTTACTATTAAAATGAAAATGTTTGCTAAGTATTTCATGCAACTTGACTTGTTTTAGACTCATGCATGACTAGTGATATTATATATGCATGCAAATACCTCCTTGAATTGATTAGTTTTTGTCAAACCCGATTCTTTAATTAATTTGTTTAATTTTAAATGAACCGTCCGAATATAGACAATGGTGGATTCATATGATGTAGTCAATCAAAACGAAGTCTTTAATTTGAATATATATATATTGTAAAAGAACCATGCAGTGAAGTTAATTAATTATTAATTGCACCACGTACGTACCGGCTTAATTTGATTTGTTCCATCGGCAGCTGCTTTTTGCATATTTAATTAAATGAGTCCAAGTTTAATTATTAATTAATTACAAGGAACTTCATTTTTTGAGAAAAATTACAAGGAACTTGAACCATGCATGCAAGAAAGCCTATTGTATATCCCGTCAACAAGAGATCATGTGCTGAGTTGCCACTCTCATGAATGGATCTAGAATGCTATCTCTATTTATTTCAAAGAAAATTAAGTGTGTGTATATATATATATGCAAGGGCGGACGCAGGATTTTTGTCAGGACGGGGCAATAATCGGATGTAAATAGCTTATTGGGTTCAAACCCAATAGCTTATCGGATACAATTCAACATAACAAAAAAAATACCAATCAATATAATAAAAATCCTAAATTACTTGAAAAAAATCAACAATTCAACATTTTGGTTCAACTTGGCAGCCTCTGCCTTTGAATTCAAAAAAAATAAAAACATTTTGATTCAACTAATTTTCGATATTTGAGATTAGTGCCTATTTGGGCTCCACTAATTTGTTTCGCTCAGAATTTATATTGGCTCCGTTCCGTCTATTGGAATTCCAAAATGTGCTACAGGGGGGCAATTTGAATTCCAGGGAGGAGCAGAGGTCCGAAAAATAAATTTTTAACACTATTTTTGAAAATTCAGCGGGGGGCAGCTGATCCCCTGTGCTACAGTAGATCCGCCCCTGTATATATGTTATACGCCGTTAAAGTTCCTATTTATATTTGTAGACTTGCAGAAGATTACATAAATAAAAACAAGAAATCCTGCTAATGTACAAATATACAGTGCCAACACATAATTAGATATTATATATCTTCGATCGGTTTCCTCCGTAGCTAGTGCCAGTGAGATCTGATTGTATTAATTATATATATATATATATGCTTCTTCCGTAGCTTGTTTAAGACTCCGGATATTAATTAAGGAGGATTAATGTAGCTTTTTTTTTTTATTAAAAAGGCCGAAGCCCATCTTCTATTGAAGAGAAAGGATTAATGTAGCTAGCTAAAATAATATTGATTGAGGTGTGCTGCAGCCTGGATGCATGGGAAGGGAAGATAGTGCTCTTCTCATAGCAATCAATTCGATGGCACTTGAATAATGGAGAGTACAGGCCGGGAGGGGAGCTCAAAATTATTAATTATATATACTACTCTTCTCATAGTAGAAAAATTAAGGATACATAAGATTAATTAAACACGCCATTGACATTTTATTTCTATCAAGTTCATAAAAATATTAATTAGAAGAAATATATAATTGCATGCACAGCCTCCTGATTAGACAAGTACATATATATATATTTCTCACTATTATTAATTGCAAGGTAAGTGTTCTTTAAGTATAACATATAACATCTCTCTTTAGTCTTTACCAAGGATTGTATTGTATATCAATAATTAATCATAAAATTCACAAGCTAATTGCACTGATTTACATTATATATATATATATAAATATATAGAGACACACACACACACTTGACTCAGCCTTTGATAAAAGAAGCGCCTTTTAGGATACTCTCCGCCAATTCTTTCTTTGCCTTCTCCAAGCCAGCTCTGCCATTATAAATTAAACAATGCTTTTCAAAATGACAAATTAAACAAGAACAACCAAATAATCTACAAGTTTAGCTCGAGAGAGAGAGACCTTTCAAATTCATTGACAGGACCAAGAGGGAAGACTTCTTCAACTCCCGTACGACCTAGCCTCACTTTGCATGCAAAGTATGGCAATTCTGTCACCTAAAATTAAGAATAGAAAATGTTGCAATTAAAAGAACATTTGTATAACATATAAATGATAAAATAATTTTAATGGATGTTGAGAAATATTATCTAACCGGAGAGTCAACAAATGAACACTCGATAACACCGGCATCTCCTCGCAAACCCCTCAAGCATGCATCAGCAAACTTAGCAGCAGCATATGCCTATAATTGCACATCAGCACCAGATTTGTTATGTTTTTTGTCAAAATGACAACTCAGTAAGATGTTTCTTTACTAAACAAATCTAAAACTATGTAGAAAGCGCTGACCATGGATAATGTTGCAGACCCGGCTCCAGCCTTGGCCTATATAAGAAAAAGTAGAAAATATATCATAATTTTTTTAGCTTTCAAAGAAAATAAATTGAACAAAAGGAAATATAGTGTAATTCATATGGAAATGTTGTGGTACAGGAGCCAAACACCCAATGAAATTGAAGGATAAAAGTGAAAACTGTAGATACCTCAACTACTTCTGTGCCTCCATTCTGTATGCGATCAGTGAGATATGCAGTTTCCTCTGGTGTAAATGAACAAGGCGGTGTTACCTGAAACAAGAAAATACATTAAACATTAAGCATAGACTAAGTAAGAAAATAAACATCACATAGAATGGGTGAAAAAGGAGGTCACAACACACCTGAGACAATAGGGGCAAAATGGTAACGCCAGCATGGCCACCAACAACGGGGACACTCACATTTCTTGGATCAACACCAAGCACTTCAGCCTGCCAAAATATTTATAATAAAAGAAACAGATTAATGCGAGCACCATAATGAAAAAGGATAAATGTCTCGCATGCCAACTGGAAACAACAAGTGTCCTCTTTATCCCTTTACCATGCAGGAAACATCTTCAACACAACCTATTCTTTAGTCTTTTTTTTAAATAAACAAATGGGTAAATTTCATCAGAGGCCATTGAACTTTATCTTTTGTCATGTATTGGTCACTCAATTTTGATTTGTCTCTTTGTAGTCACTGAATTTTTCATTTATCCCAATCAAGTCACTCTACAACTTTTTCATTCAAAACACTAATAAAATATAAAGTGATATAAAGATGAATGAACATATTCCGTTAGTATTTTGAACAGAATGAGCATATTCCGTTAATGTTTTTGATGAAAAAGTTATAAAGTGACTTAATTGAGACAAATTAAAAGTTAAATACAGAGATACAAATCAAACTTGAGTGACAAATTCATGACAAATGATAAAGTTTAGTGACCTCCTAAGAAATTTACCCTAAAAAAATTATCTTCTCCATCATGCCCCTTGCTGTTTTATAAAAAACAACTTAACTAAACTAACAGTATGTAGATAACATCATTTTTCCATAAATGCCTAAAAGTACAAGGATAGCTTATTCCTTTGTCAATGGCCATAGAGAGAGTAAGATAGTTTGATCATATCCCTTGCAAAGATTGGAGAAGGGAGAATATTTACCAGTGGTGATGGTAGTCTAAGCTACCTATCACGCATCAAAACAGCAAAACAAGGATAACTTCTAAACAGAAAAAAAGTTTCTTTGAACAAATAATTAACACATTTCATTTGTTAGCAAGTAGTAACACACTAGTTTTAATTTCTTAAATTTGCAAATGACACTGCCCAGTATTTCTTTTTTTTTGAGGGTCAGTGAGCAATGGCTCACTAACATTTTGAATTAATTAACGAAAAAAATATTTACAATGCTGTAATCTGCTAGGTCAAAGTCAAGACTAAGTATCAGAATCACCTTGACTTAAGTTACATGAATGAAAGAAAGAAAGAAAGAAACAAACAAACTAATAAGAAAGCCTAACTATTAAATAAAACTTCTAAGAAAACGCAATAGCAGCTTGTGAAACAATCATTATCTTATTGTGATGGTATAAGTATGGGCTGTTAAACATTTGACATTTGACAATTGTGTCCCTAACAGTACTTATTTATTTTCCTAAGCACAAACTGAAACAAATTCAAGCAAAGCAAACCATATGTTTGATTAGAAGTTTCAATGGCATTGTTATTAAAAGGCATGACAGAATTACATGAGAAGATCAATTCAACTTGGCCGGTTTTTGCTTGACTAAAATCTGCTTCGTGTTTGGCATTCTTTGCAAATAACCAAAAAAAAGTTGCAGTCAATTGACTGAATTCCAAATGTAAGAAAAGTAGGGAGTGGCAAGTACAATAAATGAGTGCAAATGTACTTTGCACTGGAAAGAAGAAACAGAAAAGGATGCTTACAACAAAGGTATTAGCTCTGACAACATCAAGAGTTGTGACCCCAAGAAGCTTTTTGGGGTCATATGTGCCAGCCTTTTTGAAAACCTCAGCTGCAATCGCAACCGTTGAGTTAACTGGATTGCTGATCAAATTGACTAATGCACCTGGGCAACACTTTGCTATCCCCTCACAGAGTGTACGCACGATGCCTGCATTGATCTTGAACAGGTCGTCACGGGTCATACCCGGTTTTCTGGGGATACCTGCAGGGATTATTACCAAATCCATGCCAGTCAAGGCATCTTCCAGCTGCTTCTGTCCCAGAAAGCCACGCACCTGAACCAAAGGTACAGAAATAGATGTTATAGTTTTATCATTTTACAGATCATGTATTATTTATTTTCACAAATAAAACAAAATTTTCTTCTTTTATTTAAGGGAGTTTAGTTGGCATAGTTTAGAGGCTGCTTTGATTTTTAATGTAAGTTTTGGTGACTAATGTGTACTATTAATTTTATAATAGAGATAAAAAAGTCTATTAAGAAAAATTATCGAATGAAAAAAATACTCAAAGATTGCACTTTGAGAAAAAAGAAAAAACGTAAACGCTCATCTCAGAAGCAGTGCTGGTATGAGAAAGCACTTGCATTCCAATTTTATATTGTTTTCTATATAGCCACAATTAAGCCTGACCGATCCTAATAACATATCTAAACTCCAATAAAGCTTCAACCAAGCAATTAAGCCTTAATCTAATCTAACTGTTCACAAACCATCAATACCTACGCTGGCTGTAATTGACATTAACAAAAAAGAAAGGAAAAGAGAAAAAACAAAGTAAATTACCACAGCACCAGTGTCCATGTGGCTGATATCAGCAGTGACACCTGGTGCGTTTACGACATCATACAAATGCAGAACGGATACAAGTGGGTTCATTTTCATGAGCAATGCTAGAGGCTGGCCAATGCCACCGGCTGCACCCAGGATTGCCACTTTAAATCCTGGAGCACCTCCTTTAGCGCGGCAGTCAGAGCGCCTCAGCTCCAAATTATCTTCCATCTAGATATAAACAAACTTACTTTGTCACTACAAAATTGACATTAATAACAGAATTTGGAGGGGAACATAAAAACAGGAGCCAATTGTAAGAATTGAGGAAAAGAGAAGAGAAGAGAAGAGACCTGTGGAGGGAGAGGATGGAGGTGAGCAGCGATCCTCTGGATTCTCTTAAGAGCCTCGTTTTGGGGGTTCATCTTTGTTGATCCGTAAATGAATGATTGCACTTGTAAGTTGTAATTGTATGTAAAAGAAGAAGAAGAAGAAGAGGAAGAGGAGGAGGAAGAAGAGAAAGAGTATATCTTAGAAGGGATTAGGAGGAAGCGGGTGTGTGAGGTGGGCGTGTGCTTATCCAGCGGTTGTGGTTGCTGAGCAATGAAAGCTTCGTCTCCTTGATTTGATTTGGGATGGGGGTAGACTGACTGTAGAGGCGGAGAACTACGAGGTCGATCTGTTTTGTCCTCATCTCTCATTACAAATCTCGAGGGAACATAAATCTTCATTTTACATCTGGGCCGTTAAATCTGCCTCGGCACGAATATTAAATCGGATTAACCCGGGGATTCTGATCGCACGGTCCATATTATCTCAGAATATGATGCGGACTCACTGGTCAATGCCGAAGCGGAGAACGGGAACCTCTGACTCTGCCTTCTGTTATTACCAAAAAATTGCATCCAGATGAGATTTGGATTTCCTTCAAAATATTCATACAACTAGTAATGAGCCAATGAAAGATGTCTTTTTTTTTTCCGGCGCTGACACAAAGTCTCTTATTTGATCATTTATATGCGCGTTAAATAATCTATTGTGTAGGGGGGCAAAAAAGCTCAAAATTAGAAACTCAGTTCAAAATCAATTGAGATTTAACTCGTTAATAACTCAAGTTGAAACTGATTCGAGTCAAAACTTACTCGAGTTTATTGACTCGGTTGATTTATGAGTCAAATCCAAATTACTCCCAACTCAGTTCAAAATTAATTCAATTTGACTTACACCAAACCATAATCCATATATTCCTAATTTTTGCATCACCAAATCTTACACCTATTTGTAATATTTGACAATTTGATAAACTATGTACTATTTGTTTTGTTTTGTTAATTTATTACATTCTGTATTATTTTGTTAGATTTTATCAGTATGTAATTTTTAATTATGTACTATTTTGGCATTTTTATAATTTTTAATTATGTATTAGCCATTGTCTCAATTTGTACCGTCTTTAATTGTGAAAATTAATTTTGATAAACTGTGTACTGTTTTTTTGTTATAATTAAATTAGATTGTCTCACTATGTACTATATTATGAGTTACGAGTCGACTCGTTTTGCCTCGAGTTGTTCACGAGTTGATTTCAAATTAGAGTCTTTGACTCGAAACTGAATTAACAATTCAGACTGAACTCATAAATTCACAAGTCGAATCCAAGTTGTCGTCAACTCGAACTCAATTTGGTTCACAAGAAGCCCTAAATACATGCATCCAATATTACTCATAAAATTATACAAAATGTATTTGCACGTGTTTGGATGTGTCTATTCTTGTCTTTCTTTAATTAATTTGGGCCAATCATAAAAAATAAACACCTAATATCTATCATTTGTCATTTATATGTGGTTTGTTTATGATCACAAGTCAATGTATTAAAAATCATAGCATAAAACTTATGTTTTGGCATGTATTTTTTTTAAATAGGCATGTATTTTTAGTTGTGTTTGATTATATCTAAAATCAATTTGAATTACCTTTGTGTGGGTGGCAATTAAATATAATTGGATGACTTGACTCACAACTTAACTCAAAAAAAAAAAAATCAATTTCAACTACATTTTAATACGCTAATATCACCCAAATAAGCAAAAAAATTATAGTGTTCGTTATTTATGAGTTCAAATTTTTTTTGTGATAATGTAAACATATGCATTAAATTTTATGGTGAAAAACTAATTTTAGATGAACATTCCAGTAAAAACTTAAGAACCGAATTTAAAAAATATATGAGAGACAAATTAAATATGATTTTTCATTATAACTATAGTTCTTGAATTTTGAAAACCAGTCATCCAAATCGTTAAGAGACTGATGATGTGCTAACAATGCAAACGAAGCCAATTTTTATTTATTAATATCTAACATTAAATAAAAATAAACACAAATGTCCACATTTTTTTAGTATTTATCATAATGCCAAAACCATCGAGATTTTCAGCAGTTCACTTTCTTTTTGGATCACCAGGAAGTGAACCGCCGAGATTCATGACGGCCCTATTTTTTTTTGAGATATGATACTTACTTCTTCTCGATTTATATTAAATCTATCATTCCTTGATCAGAACATGATATGACACACAATTAGTGATATATTGTGTGTATGTTTTTTTTTTTTAATGTTTTACGTTTCCTATTCAGAGGAAAATCGACTGGAGAAAACAAATTCAAAGGTAAAGATTTTGTTGTATAAACAATCTAAATTGTATTTGATCAATAGACAATTTTTTCAGTACTTGTGAATGGAGAGGAAGTAACCGCCAAATATTAATTTTGTCAAAAGGAAAAAAGAAATGGCTGTCAGGAATCCTGGCGTTTAGGCATTTTTAAAAATTTCCAAAAAAAAGGGGCTTTTGTATTATTTTCTAAATCGGTTGAATGAAGATATTTAAAATTTTCAAATAATTTATATTCAACCAATCATAAGTATAAAACAGATTCCTTTTGAAAAACCTCTTGATGTACATACGATTTGGTAACTTTATCTAATTATTTCCGAGTAGTTATTGTTGTCAAAAGAATTAATATGCGGTGAAACGCTAAAATAAAAACACGGAAAGCTTTCCTTGAAATTATTAGGAAGAAATTTTGTTACTGCCTGAGATTTACCCCGAAAATGCGGCATCTGTGGGCACACAAGCAAGAAGCAAGAAGCAACAGCAGATAAATTGAGATTAGATTAGACCGAAAAGCGTTTCCTTCCATTTCCATTTTCCAGCAGGGCAGCAGGGCAGCAGGGCAGCAGGGCAGACTGAAGACGGATTAACCGCACTTTAACTTTAAGTTTAAGCAACCTCCAATGATTAGTGACTGGGTCCCGCAGTCCTGGCCTTTTGTTGAGATTTTTGAAAATTTTCAAATTCTTCTAAGAAACGGACTCATGACTCATGACTCACGAGTGATTCGTGAGAAGAACATCCTTCCGTTTGAACACATTTCTTGTAAACCGTCAGATTAACTCGGGACAATCAATGCGGATAGGCACAACAAGGGTAATTTTGTTATTACCATAAGTTATCTGCCTATTCTCATTTCAAAGTTGAATTTGAATTTGAGCACTAAATTATCTATCACCCGACCGTTTGGACTTTGGAGAGACTGACCTAAAGATCTCTCCAGTTACTCGTTAATCCCTCCGTTTAAATTCAATACAGGACAGCTCCATTTTTCAAAATTGAACGACCATCGAGTAAAAAAGCGGTTAGTCAGTCGGGGCTTTGGTGAGCTGGCATACCGTGGTCTAACCACGGTTGGTTGGTTGGTTGGTTAACCAGGGTTAACGAAAGAAACCCTAGGGTAGGTCCGGCAGGAGCATGACTGGCTGTGTCTATATAACAACGGTTGATCACTCAAAATTGCCATAGCTCATAGGCGTCTTCGTATACGCCGTTTCAAATTTCCTAGTTCAATCTCAACTCTCTCCTACTTCGAATCCTCTTAGTTCCTTTCTGTCGAAATTTCAATTCGAAAATGAGGGAGTGCATTTCGATCCACATCGGTCAGGCTGGTATCCAGGTCGGCAATGCGTGCTGGGAACTTTACTGCCTCGAGCACGGTATCCAGGTATTGCTTCTCTCTAGATCTAATTAGATCTGTTAGATTTTGTCCTAATTTAGCGGTTTCCCACGATAATTTGAGCACTGAGATTTCTTAGGGCAAATGTAGGCAAATATCCTCATTCCGCGTTTGACTACTCAGATTTCTGGTTATGCAATCAATTTGCGGCTGCAAATCTAAAATTAATTTCATTTGAACCTGTAGGTTAAGTGACTGAAAGGAAATAAATAATAATTTATGGTGAGATCTGTTTATATACTTGTAGATTGTTTAGATCTAATCATTTGCCTTTTTGGTATCTGCAAATTGTCAGACCATACTTGGTAATTTAGAAAGTCTCGTGTTGTTAGTTAATAGATTTTTGTTATAAGGTTGATGGTTGCACAATATACTTCAGATCTGCCATCGCAAGTTATATGTGAAGAGATGAAAATGTGAACAGATTATCACTGATACCAATGTATATAGGCTTATAAACAACTTCCCAATACCTTTCTAATTTGTTATATCCAATCCATTTTGAAGCCTGATGGCCAAATGCCCAGTGACAAGACTGTTGGTGGAGGAGATGATGCCTTCAACACTTTTTTCAGTGAGACTGGTGCTGGGAAGCATGTCCCTCGTGCTGTCTTTGTGGATCTTGAACCAACTGTGATTGATGAGGTGAGGACTGGTACTTACCGCCAGCTCTTCCACCCTGAACAACTTATTAGTGGCAAGGAGGATGCTGCGAACAACTTTGCCCGTGGCCACTACACTAGTATGTTTCATCTTTATTATCCATTTCAATTTCGTTGAAAGTGAATTATCACACAGAATGGTCTATTTGTATTGACAGGATTTCATCAATTTAAACTGTTGTTTGGGGACAATTTCTTGTTTTAGGTTGTCAGATCAAATTATCTCAGATTTATCTGTGTTGTGGAATTGTTATACATGTAATTGAATATTCTATTAATAACATGCTAATTTCCTTTAAAAGAAACTATGGCAAAATTGGAATAATAACATTGGTTTGTTTCTTTTCTGGACAGTTGGCAAAGAGATTGTTGATCTTTGCCTCGACAGGATCCGCAAATTGGCTGATAACTGCACTGGCCTCCAAGGTTTCCTCGTCTTCAATGCTGTTGGTGGTGGCACAGGCTCTGGTCTTGGATCCCTCCTCCTTGAGCGTCTCTCTGTTGACTACGGCAAGAAGTCCAAGCTGGGTTTCACTGTGTACCCCTCTCCCCAAGTTTCCACCTCTGTTGTGGAACCATACAACAGTGTGCTCTCAACCCATTCTCTCCTAGAGCATACTGATGTAGCTGTGTTGTTGGATAATGAGGCTATCTATGACATTTGCCGTCGCTCCCTTGATATTGAGCGCCCTACCTACACCAACCTCAACCGCCTTGTCTCTCAGGTGATCTCATCCCTCACTGCTTCGCTGAGGTTTGATGGTGCCTTGAATGTGGATGTGACTGAATTCCAAACCAACCTTGTCCCTTACCCTCGCATCCATTTCATGCTTTCATCCTACGCACCTGTTATCTCCGCTGAGAAGGCCTACCATGAACAACTCTCGGTGGCTGAAATCACCAACAGTGCCTTTGAGCCCTCTTCCATGATGGCCAAGTGTGACCCACGCCATGGCAAGTACATGGCCTGCTGCCTCATGTACCGTGGAGATGTTGTGCCAAAGGATGTGAATGCTGCTGTGGCCACCATTAAGACCAAGCGCACCATTCAATTTGTTGACTGGTGCCCAACTGGGTTCAAGTGTGGTATCAACTACCAGCCCCCGACTGTTGTCCCAGGTGGTGATCTTGCCAAGGTTCAGAGGGCTGTGTG
The DNA here is from genome assembly GCA_033356055.1 of Carex pumila. Lineage (NCBI taxonomy): Eukaryota > Viridiplantae > Streptophyta > Magnoliopsida > Poales > Cyperaceae > Carex > Carex pumila. Next base: position 33,584 of record JARJHM010001071.1, on the reverse strand, counting down.
CATGATTTCCAACTCGACCAGTGTGGCTGAGGTGTTTGGCCGCATTGACCACAAGTTTGATCTGATGTATGCTAAGAGGGCCTTTGTGCATTGGTACGTTGGTGAGGGTATGGAGGAGGGTGAATTCTCTGAGGCACGTGAGGATTTGGCTGCTCTTGAGAAGGATTATGAGGAGGTCGGTGCTGAGGGTGGTGAGGAGGATGAAGGTGATGAGGGTGATGAGTACTAAGTTAAGTTGCTCGGTGTTTCTGGCTGTGTGTTGTTTGTTCATGTATTGGTTTGGTTCCGTTGTATTGTTGTGGGATTATGTTTAGTAGCTACTGTCTTGTGGCTTTTGTTATCTGGTTGAATCTTTTTTATGGATTAAAAAAAAACTATTTTGTGTTTGATTGCATTGGATGTCTCTTTTTCATAATTCAGTGTGTGGGATATTTTCTTTTGAAATTGCATTTGAATGCCGACAGCCTAAGGCCTAAAGCATCAATATGCTTTTTTAATGTTCGCTTTGCCTGTCAAGGTTTCAAGTGCCATGATCTTAATTAGGTTTTCAACTAAAAGTGTTATAATCTTGCTCTAAAAATGATAATATATGGAGTGATTAGCTTCGCAAAATCATACAATTCATTCAAAATCCTTAGCACAGAGCCAGAGGAAGCAAAGCGTATTACTAAATAGTACAGTGAGGGAGCCAAAACATCTTGGCGTGCAAATAACTTGGAATTTTTTTTACATATAACTATTATCTTCATCAAGTTGTGCAAATAAGATAACTTTTGTTTGCATGATGAAAACATTAATACTTTTGTTTGCATGACGAAAACATTAATCTATTAAAGAAAAACCAATTTTTCGATTTTTTACATAAACGAAGCCATGGCCCTCCAGTACTCTCTGTCTTCGTCCTTGTGCACTAGCCACTAACTTGAATAGTGACAAATTTGTCTTCAAACATTAAAAAAAAAAAAATTTAATATTGCTCTCGTTGAGAGTCGAACTCAAGACCTCCCGCTTACTAAACGGGTGCTCTAACCAACTGAGCTACGAGAGCTTGTTGACAATTTCAAACACTTTGCTTAAACAATTAATTGAAGGCAGTCTTCCAGGACAAGCTTCAGGCAATAATATATGGGAATACGACGCTGCCGTAACTACATCCAATGCCCCAACCCTGTGAAACTTGCTCTCAATAAAATGTCAAAAGCTTAAAAAAAAAAAAAAAAAAAAAAAAAATGTTCCTCTCAATTCTCAAATAGCTTCAGACTTTTCAATATAATTCATGATGTTTTCACAAAATTTAGGTTTACGAAACTGTTTCTAACTTTACATTTGTCATAATTGTCTAAATTACTTGGATGAAAAATCTTCATTTATTTATTATATGAGGAGATCCCCATTATTGATACAAAAGTTAATGATGAGATGTGTGTTTAGTTTGGATTTATTGTTTATGTGACTCAGTGACTAGGCTATGCTCTTTGAATTGTTGGCAACAAAATCATCATCCTTCTTCTTCTTCACAATAAATTAATTATTCCCTTTTGTATTAAGCATAATGTTCTCATCATGGTTTTCACGAGGCAAAATAAATTTGTTGTCCCCTTTTTCATTAAATTTTTTTTATATAACATTTTGGTAGATATTGAAATCTTGAGGACAGAACAAACATAAGAACATTTCAAATCTTTGATTTGTATTTGTAGTTCTTTTTTTTCTCTAATCTTTTAGAGGCCGAAATGAAAAAAAAGAATGATTTTTTTTGATGGGCTGACAACAACGGCGTTTAATATGGGCTTTCAATATTTGATGGGCCTATTGAAGTTTCCAAATTTATAAGGCTTTCTCTTCAAATGGATCAAGGGGCGATGCATTCAATCATTCAAAATTTCAAACAGATCCAATCAATAGCAGTTTCTTGCTATTCATTTTTTCAAGGCGCAATTAAGCTTGCTATAATTTAATTTAAATGTTATACATATCTTTTTGTGGAAAGATGTTTAATATTTAAACCGTATTTGAAATCGATCATTGTTTTACCGCATTAAAAAGAACATAAAGGGGCTGATACAAATTAACGTTTATTATGTTACTTTTCTCATTAATAATACATATATTTAATAGGCCTAAGGTGTAATATAATTCTTATTGATTTTAATTTATTGTTTTCCGCATAAATACCTTGCGATTAACTGTACTATTAATCATTGTACACATTTTTAGCAGCAAAACTAGCTATGCTTTATCTTCACTAAGAGAGTTTAGTGAGCATACTCTAAAATCTAACGGATTGACTTCAAATAATGAATTCCAACATTAAAACCAATCTATGTCACGAATGATGCATGTACATTGAAAATTTTAAAATTTTCGAATTCATTCAACACAAAATCAAGCGGTAAAAAATTAAGGAAAAATGAATGAATTAAAATAAGTTTTAAACTTCATTTTTTTAAATTGTTTTTTTTTCTACAAAAATAACTCATAAAGTAAATTGGTTTCAATAGTTTGGATTCGTTATTTGAAAACGATTCAATAAATTTTGGAGTTATGCTCACTAAGGAAGCTTGATAAGCATAGCACACGCTAACTTCACTTTATTCTAAGCATTTACAAAAATAAATATATTTGATTCAAAATTTTTTGAATACCAATTTACTTTGCAAACCATAGTATTATTTTAATACTATAATATTTCAAATATTCTATGGTGTTCTATCAAATAAAAAAGCAGTTAGTTTAATTAGCACTATCCTTTGTAAATATTTTAGTTAATAGGAAAAATAATGTTTAAGTTGTAAAACTCACCTTGACAGCCACCATCAAGATTTAAAAAAAAATGTAAAATTTGGAAAACAACATTATTCTTCAGAGATATTTTGTTTAATAAGACGATAAATTACGAATATAATAGATAAACATATAATAAATTTATGTTATCTTTTCTTATTGAATATCAGGAGCCTAAGGACCTATATATATTTGTATAAGAATTTAGATGTTTAAGTAATATCACAAAGAATACCATACTTATTATTTTCGTAACATTTAATTAGTATGAACCATTAAGCCAAATGGTTTGTTTGATTTTAGAATTTCCTAAATACCCGAATACTTTCCTAATTATCTGAATAATTTTAAAGAAACAATTTTAAATCCGACATATAAAAAAATTATAGGATTTGTACACATTGAGTTTTTATTGTCCGACAACAATTTGAAAATGCATAAAAACACAAGCTGTATAGTTTCATTTTTCCTTGCACTGCATTATATTATAAATAAGAAAGCCATTGTTTTATTTTTTATGGCGGTATGTCATCAATTTTGAAGAGCAAATGAATTCCTATTACGCAAAATTTTAAATTATTAAATACATAGCATAAGCAACTAATTTCTCCTATTTTCAATAAATATAAATTCGAAATAATATCTTGCACAATTCGAAAAAGAAAACATATAATAGACATAATTGCTGTAAAACAGTCCAATATGAAACTCATTGTGCTTAGAAATGTAACTAAGCGCGAGTAATAATTAAAAAATGAAATTCATCTTGAATCTAAGCAAGCAACAAATCTACGCAATTTGAAAAGCAGAGCGCCTCATACTATAAATTAAGAAGTGACCTTTTCGCAAGTGTTGAGGAAAGAATAACTATTAGTATTTAGTAGTGCTGGCCCAAAACAACTATAATTGAGAGTTTTAGTACAAAACTTACATGGAGATGTTCACAGTTAATCTGTAAGAGTCAATGTGTTTACTGGGATTTTCTTTTTCTGTAGAAACTAATAAAAAAATTAAAAAGTACATTAAGTTTTTAACTAGCAGAAACATCGGTATAATTTTTATCAATTTTAAAAATTAAAAAAGTTTGAATTGGTAATAATTACACTGCATCAAATTTAGTTATCTTTTTTTATTTAGGACAGTGATAATTAACCCCGCAATTAACCCCGCACAAAATGCCAAAAAAATCCAGCTGTCATTTTTTTCATAAGGTATTAATACTTACGTACAGAAGTATTTATCTCGAAGAACGAAAGTATTTATCCTTAAGCACGAAAATATTTAGGGGACCATGCACATTTTTTTCATGGAGGGTGGGGGGAATCTCAAATCACATGGGGGACCATGCACATTTTTAGAGGTGAGTTTTTTTAATCTCATTTCAATCTCGTCCATATTTCTCACGATCTATGAAAAATTTTGCGAATCTAAAACCACGAACGTTTTTTACATAATTTTCTCTTTCAAATGAGATCCATCATGATATACTTTCGGACAAGTTGTTACAGAAGTATTTATTCCTTATCGTGCAAGTATTTATACCTATACTTGAAAATATTGTTTTGCATATAATACTTACAATACTTGATATTAATACTTTCATATGTCAGTATAAATATTTATAATACATGATATTAATACTTTCATATATCAGTATAAATACTTATAATAATTGATAGTAATATTTTCATATATCTATGTAAGTATAAATACTTGCACGATGAGGGATAAATACTTTTGTAATAACTTGTTCGAAAGTATGTCATCATGGATCTCATTTGAAAGATAAAATTACGTAGAAATTGTTTGTAATTTTAGATTCACAAAATTTCTCATATATCGTGAAATATGTGAACGAGATTGAAATGAGATAAAAATAATTTGAAATGGGGGGATGGTGGGGGGATGGAATGGGGGGAGTAATATAATTGTTCTTTTATTTAATACATACATGGAGTAAAATATAATTAATTTTCAAAAAGTAGATGAAATATTTTTATTATATTTATATTTTAAGATACTCTATCTATTTTTGTAATTTTTTTATATTTTATTAGATAATATTAAAAGGAAAAAAAAAAGGAAATATTGGTTTGGATACGTGTTGTAAAAAAGATCTATTTAGACCAATTAATTGGCTATGACAGTGATCAAACTATTGTGGTTTTTTCCAACGAATTGGTCGATTATTTCTGGTTATGGCCGATCATTCTAGATAATTTATAAATAGAGCGAATTTGGAGCAGATAATGCTGATGTCATATCCGCATCCACATTTCAATGAACATATATGCATACAGATACAGATAGTACATGAATATCAAAATTCAAAATCAAATCTGCCTTAAACGGATACATAACGAATAATTCACGTATACAAATTCGAATACGGATACAAAACAGATAATTATTAGATAATTGAACTTCAAATACTAATTAACAAAATTCAAATATAAAAATGAATAATGTATATATATTAATTTAAGTTTATAATTTAAATCTATGGATAAAACAAATTAAAACAAAAAATAAAATTGAATAGTTTACGTTAATTTATTTTAAAGTTTCTTCGTTTGTGCTTGTTTGTAGAGAGGGTCTGCATTTTCATAAGCTTTGCCAGTTTTTTAATGATTTCTTCCAGCAAAGAAAGTCAAAAGCCTAGTCTTGTGAGTTGTGAGTTTGTGTCGGTTCAGATGTAAACCCATTTGTTTGTTTGATGAATTATTATTTGTGTTTATGTGCTTCTATTGTGGGACCAGTTAACAAGAGTCTTAATTAAATACCATGGGCAGTTCGGAAATACGAATTTAATGCAGATAGAATAGATGTTTGTTGTTTTTCATTTTATTCCACTATATCTGAGGCGGATAGGATATACATGTTTTAAAATTCAAGAGGCGGAATTTAATATAAAATATTCGCACGAATTATAAAGCATATCCAACGGCTATTACGGAACATGGAACCGAATTTTGCCAACTCTTAGTTGGCATTGTTAGTTGTCAGTTTTGAATTGATTGAACGGTCAAAATTAATCAGATCTAGCTAGCATTAATTAATTAAATTTAAGTCGTTAGATCTGAGATGAACGATTCAGATCAACATGAGAGTGAGCAGCAGTAACCGCGAGAGAGGTTGCGAATGAACGGAGAATAATGTTGAGTCTTGGCTTATGTGGCTGTTGCAGATTAGGGATAAGGCTCCGAGAGATATATACATGGTGCATGTGTTGTCTTTTTTTTTGAAAACTTGACAGAGGCTGTCAACTAATGATGCATGTGATCTTGTCAATAATGTACACATACAGACACACACATGAAAACAAACAAACATTGTTTGTTGGCATGCAATTCAAAGCATCATATATACTAATTTATTTCATAGTTGCGTATAGTCTTTAATGTTTTTTTTTTTTTTTTTTTTTTTTTCTTTTTTTAATTAACATTGTCTTTAAGCGAGGCCAATTTGATATGCATGGTCCTGTGCTATATTATTTCATTATATTATTATTATTATTATTATTATTATTATTATATATATATAGAGGTGGACTACGGTGAGTTGCAAAGTAAAGCTACTATTTTACTTCACGCTCATAGTTTGTGATTTAAAAGTTCAAAAGGTCAATCCAAACTGTTCATCTTGTTCTCTATATTGAAATGTGCTTGGAGACCAAATGTTATATTTTTGAGATTTTTTTTAATATATATACACACACCTATGAATTTTGTCGATTTTTAGGTGTTTGCTCTTTCAAGTTTCAACCATGATCGTAACACGTACGGTAAATTCAAACAACGAAATATATTAAATTGGAAGTTTGGAAGTTTGGACCTCTCTATATATATGTCTTCATTCTCTACTAAGAAATTAAGGAGGTAATTTGAATTTAAGATGGTCAGTAGAGATGTAAAATTAGGTCTCCCTCACAAATACATAGTCATTATTTTATCATTGAGGAAGTGGGGTCACTCTTATAATTTCAAAATTTTAATTATATATACTGATTTTTAATTGAATTTATTTTTTCTAAAAACTTTTATACATTCCATCTCTTCTTATAAAATATCAAATATTTATTTACAACCTAGTAATTAGAATCAGGAGTGGAGTCATGCTCTCAAATTATGAAAGATAAATACATATTAAAAATCAATAATATAAATATTTCTACTGAGAACTAGAATCAATTTTACAATACAATGATATTTTAATCTAAATTATAAAAATAATATACATAAGTAAAAAAATTTGAATAGAAGGAGGTCAATTAATGTCTATTTTTATTTTACTTAAGTCTGCCTTTGATTAGAATTTCACTTTGTGGTTGTTGAGACCAATGTTGTTAAATGGGCCAATTGCTCTTTTAGACGGTGGCAGTGACTAAACTGTCACAAATAGACTTGTTAGTTGATCATTTATTGGGTTTATGATATGTTATATATTGGGTCGTTTAGTCTGTCAATTCGGTTGATTTGTCTGATTAATCCATTACATACTTTGTCTTGTCTTATATGGACTTTTTTTAAATAAAATGATATCTCCATATTGTATCTAGTTTACAGCCCTAATTCGCACTTAAACCTGTGTTTTAAAGCCTATAAATGTGGACTTTATACTTCTATTTCGATGAAATGTGGTACTGCTATGTTTTGTTTGGTATTTTGTAGGAAAAAGGGTGAAAAACTGGTTCTGACTACTTTTCATACGGCCCGTATGACATACCGTGCGGGCCGTACAGGATCTGCCCCACCACACAGAAGGTTCCACAGCAGAGACATCAAGTCTCCAAGACAAAACACAGGCATACGACCCGTATGGGGTTCCCTACGGGTCGTAGGACGCTAAATGGGAAAATCCAGCTGAAATCTGAAATCAGCTTAATTCAAGGAGGCCGAAAAGGAAACCTCTGGAGGTGCGATCTGGGGCATAAAAGAAGATTCCTCACCAAAAAAAAGGGGGGATTCACCACTGGGACTTGGACAACCTTTCTTGGAGCAAAAGACAAGGGGAGGAAAAGGGGAAGAGAAGTGAAAAACGCGAGTTTGCAACGGATCTTCGGATTTTCCACTGTTTTGTCATGAACTCTTTTATTTCTTGTTATTTGTGTTATCTTATGAACATGAGTAGCTAATTTACTTTGTTTCTAAGGCTAAGATGTAGTTTCTAGTTTGATTTTGTTGTATGCTATTTGGATTTTGTGTTGAATGCTTTGTTTTTACTTTGTTGAGTAGTATTTCGATTGCTTTATTTGTGCTTGCTTGAATTAATTAGTCATCCCTCTAGATGAATGCGCACATCTATGTGTTAGGAGCCAAGTCTATGACATCTAATCCAACTGAATAAAGTATATGAAGTAGGGTAAAACCAAGGAGTACCCGAAAGGCGAAACTTTCCTTGAGGCGAAAGTCCTTGGATACTTTTAGTAAACCAACAAGTAACTTAGATAAATTAGGCCAAAATGCGAAAGTTGAGGTTTAACGCATCTAAGAGGGAAGTATTTGAGTTCGGTAATCGGGTGCTAAGCCAAAATGCGAAAGTTGAGGTTAGGTATCTAGATCTGGTCGATAGAAACCCTAAACATTAGCACCAACACAGAAAACAATAGCTGCTGCATTAACTTGGGGTTCCATACGGGCCGTATGCCTCGGGACTGAACAGAAATGAAATCTGAACCCTGGAAACGCCTTTTTATTAATTGAAAACAACTTTAATTCTTTTTATTGTCTTTTAGACTTGTCATAATTCAGTAGAATTGTTAGAATCAAACCAAATCAATCTCTCTCACTTCTAGAATCTCAAGTAATTTTAGGATAAGTCCAGTCTTTTTCTTCCGTTCCCTTGGATCGATATCTTAACATACTCATCGATAGGATAGTTCACTTGCTATCTGATTTGACAGAGTGTAACAAAGGTTTAAAATGTATAGCTTGCTATACTGAAACTTTGTAGCATATATTCTGTGCGAACATAAAAATTTCATGAAACTTAATTAACAAATAAATAAGTTAAAATTAGTTTATTTGATAAGTTTGATAAATTAAATCAATCATTTTTTATAATTTATGAGTATATACACATAATTTTAATGAAAACACAAAATTGTCTGTAAAATTCTGATTAATCAACAACATAATGATTAATCGCTTGACGATACACTATCCGTTCAACAAGTGCACACTGTAATTGTTGAGACTTCAGTTCAAATTCCACCTACTACATAGTGTGTATTTATGTTTCAGTTCTAATCAAATGGTATATTTTGATGCATTAAGAATAGAGACTCTTTGAGAATAGGAGCTTTTCGGAATAGTAATGTGCACATAAACAATATTTTTGCTTTTCAGAATAGCTAGAACAAATATTATTCTCTATCCCTTATAAATGTTGAAAAAAATACTATTTGGAGTGTAAAGAGAGATAAAACAATGTTTCCTTTTCGGATTTTCACTAATACAGTTCTGAAATGATAAAGTTGAAGCTACTTCTGTCATCTCTACATTGTGACAATTCGTTTGAGATCCCACTTGCCTATCTTTTCTCCTAATTAGCACCTTGTTAATAATATTTTGTCTCAATTTCTGCTATTTACTATTTCAAATATACAATCAAAACAACATTTTAACTAATATGAATAACAACATTTTCACACTAATCTAAAATTTAGTATTATTTTTTTCTATTTTCAACTAATTTCAAATTTCATTATTCTAACACATGTAAACGTACCGCACAAAGATCAAATTTTACCTTAGAAAAAAAGAAACTCGCTCTAAAATTTTGTCGGTAAAAATGTACACCTCAATTATTCAAATACGATTCAAACATGCAATGCAACCTTAAAAAGTTTTCCTCCGGACCCAGAATAGGCCCAAAGATAGTGCTGCATCCTAGCTAGCTCTACCCGGCCACTCTATGTAAAATATTTATACAGGAATTATGTAATGTTAGTGAATTAATACACCTTTTTGTAGGTGAGACTTCATATATATTCTTATAAAATTTTAAATTTATTATTCATGTAAAATTCATATAATCTTATATTTATCATTCTGAAAAAGTTTCACATTTAAAATTCATAATATTATATTTATCATTATAATTTTTTTTTGAAACGATTCTCTGCAATATTGTATCGATACTACACCTCTCTCTCTCTCTCTCTCTCTTTGCATCCACGTTCCATAAATGCGGTTCTGTTGTAACGCAATGTGATTTGTGTCGTAACAAATTAAAGTACACAGACCTCAATGCTATATCTATACATTGTGTTAATACATAGATATGTTATAATAGGATCTAATTAACATATATAGATTACAAATTTATAACATGCATCTCCTGATATTGATGTTGCGTAAATATATATATATATAGAGTTAGGCTGGGGTGCTATGGATAGCATAGTGGCTTCCCGTGCTACGGCTCAATATTCAAGTTTTCAAAATCCAAACGGTCGATCCGAACCGTTCATTGTTTAATCCATATTGAAATGTGCTTGGAAACCAAATTTTACATTTTTTGGAATTTTTTTGCTATTTATTAAAATGGTTTCAAAATCGCTGTTTTTATTAAAATTCTGCACCACTGAAAAACTGCGGTTTCAAAAATGCTTAATAAATAGCAAAAAAATTCTAAAAAATGTAAAATTTGGTCTCCAAGCACATTTCAATATGGATTAAACAATGAACGGTTCGGATCGACCGTTTGGATTTTGAAAACATAAATATTGAGCCGTAGCACGGGAGGCCACTATGCTATCCATAGCACCCCAGCCTAACTCTCTCTCTCTATATATATATATAGAGAGAGAGAGAGATGGGCTATGGTGCATTGCAATGCATGGAGGAGTTTGTGCATTGGATCATAAATCTAAAATTCAAAATCCAAATGACCGATTCAAACCGTTCATCTTGTTCTCCATATTAATATGTGCTTGGAGACCAAATTTTACATTTTTCTGAATTTTTTTTTACTATTTATTAAGCCACTTTGAAAACAGCTAATCCAACGGTGGCTTCTTATTTTACTGTTTTGTTAAGCCACCGTTGGATCAACGATTTTCAAAGTGGCTTAATAAATGGAAAAAAAAAAATCAGAAAAATGTAAAATTTGGTCACCAAGCACAATTTAATATGGAGAACAACTTGAACGGTTTGGATCAATGTTTTGAACTTTGAAAATTGAAAAATGAATTGGTAGCACCAAAGCTCAGGAACTACCACTTTGATCTTAGCCAACCTCTATATATATATGAGTGAGTCTATGGTACTATGCATATTACAATTTGTTACCGTGTTATGGCTCTATATTTGAGTTTTCAAATTCTAACAGTCGATCCGAACTGTTCATCTTGTTCTCCATATTAATATGTGTTTGGAGACCAAATTTTACATTTTTTTTGAAATTTTTTTACTATTTTTTTAGATTTATTGAAAATCACTCTTTTTTGATGGTCCAGAAGATTCAGATCAAGTGATTTTCTAAATATCTAAAAAAATAGTAAATTTTTTTCAAAATATGTAAAATTTGGTCTCCAAATACATATTAATATGGAGAACAAGATGAACGGTTTGGATCGACCGTTAGCATTTGAAAACTCAAATATAGAGCCGTAGCACGGTAACAACCTGTGATATGCATAGTACCATAGACTCACTCTATAGATATATATTATGTTGCATATATATGGATTCATGCATCGATCTTGTATATATTTGATGCTGCTTTAATTAAAATTTTCTAGACATGATTCAAATAACTGCTGTACGTGCATGTATCGATCCTTCACGCCTGAGTTGTAATTATAAGTTTATAACAGATAGCTAGGGCACATGCATGCGTGCTTATATTAAAGGTGCTTGATACATTCAGAGAGCTGTATGTAACTATGTAAGTACGTACGTCGTCAGGTAGATCAAAAGTATATATTTTGTAATTTTAATAACATAATCATTTTATATTCGGTCGTCACTTATATTTTAATAAAAATAGCTTCCAATCCTAGAGATCGGTGGAGCAAAAAAAATATTTTTTCCACCAATTGTAGAATCGGTGAAGCTATTTTCGAACCTGATAAGCTGCTGACCACAGAATATCCCATATCATATCTCCACTTATCCTAAAAATTGGTGAAGGCTTGATTTCCAAATCTTCATCCAAATTTTATTATTTTTTAAAGTCTCAACGTCAAAAAATGGACTTAAGGTTAAACCTCCGTGTGTTTGTTGCCAACAAGAAAATATTCATCCAAGTCCATGTATTTATTTATTTATTTATTTTTGCTTTGTAAATTTTATGTATTGATATCAATAACGATTCTATCCGTAAGTTTAGCAGCAACTTGCTAATTTTTTAAAAAAAAGAGAGGCAATTTTCCTGTGTGTCCATGTAAACTTTTAATCTAGTCAATTTTCTATGAAATTTTTATAATATCCAATGTCTTCACAACGAAATAACTTAATTTCTTGCTTCTATTCTCTTTCATTTATTTTACTTTTTATTTAATTATTTTAAAAATTAAATTAACCATGATACCTTTTTAATATTAAGGGAGGTGTCCAATAAATTTTTAGAGTAAAGCTAAAACCAAACGGTATTGTACATCTTTTATTTTTTTACTTAGCATCAAACAGGTTCAAATACTATCGATTATAACCATGCGCTCTAATTACCATTGTTCAAGAATGTGAAAATTGAATGTCAGTTCTTGTGTAGGTAACAGTAACAATCCCTAACAGTAATAATTCCTTCTCATTGAGACTCCGTTAGAAAAGGATCAACAGACAAAGGAATATAATTTGGAAATCAAGTCTTCACCGATTCTAGAGATTGGTTGAGCTATTTTTATTTAAAAGAATTAAAAGGAGTTGTATTAAAATTTTTTTTTTACGAGTGATGCGTCTAGATGTAAAAATCTTAAACATTCAAATTAATTTAGTATAAAAAAAAGAATTCAAAATTTAAAAAATAAATGCATTAAAATTAATTTATTAACCTTCTAACTTTGATCGATGGACTTTATATACTAAATTAATTCGAATGTATAAAATTTGTACATGTAAACGCATCACTCATAAAATAAGCGGATTTCAATGGTTTAAATTCGTTATTTAAAGCCAATTTAACAGATTTTAGACTTGATTTCATCAGAGAACTTGACAAAGCTAAGAACACCCTAGTTCTACTCATACACACACATTGATACTGTACCCATATATTTTTTTACTATTTTGATTGTCCCGATAGTGTTATGAAAAGTAGAAAATACACGTGGCATATATATATATATATATATAATATGTCAACTATATATATATATATATATATATATATATATATATATATATATAATATGTCAACTATATATATATATATATATATATATATATATCTTTTTATCCAAAGAAACTTTCTATCAACACAATATTCCTTGCGACTGTTAACAGTCGAGAATGTTGGCTAGTTTTAATATAAACCATCAATTTTACATGGAAACCGGCCGAAAGGAGACTCCAAAGTCTAAACAAGCAAGAGATTTTTCCTACTAACCCACTTTCAATGGTTGTTCACGCTTCCTATATATTGCAAACGAAAGTCATACTTACCCTTCTAATTATTGCATGTTCCCACAACTGCTTCAATTCCACCACCTTTTTAATTTGCGAATGAGGCCAGTGTATATACTATATACTGTGGGCCAAACTATATATAAAAAATAGTTTTAATTAATTTAACTCATCAAACATATTTCCTACAACACATGGTGTTTTAATCGCAATTATTAATTTGTGTAAAACATTAATTAATTCATAGAAATTAATGAATCAAACGTTACATCAAGTTGAGTGTAATTTGAACACCATTTGATAAACAATTAATAAAACAAAACTGGTAAAATTAAATCATTATAATTTAAAGTTGCAAAAAATAATTATATATACTGATCACAATTAAGTTCCGAATAACACATCTAAAACTTTTTTAAGTTTCATAATTGTGACAGCTAGTTTAGTCATGATAATATATATAAACAAAATACTAAGATCACGAGCTTTTTCTCAATAAATTATTAAAAAAAAGAAACAAAAAATATTGTAGAATACTTGGAAAATTTCTTATAATTTCATCTTTTTACGAAATAGAACATCTTTTTTACGAAAGCAATTAATTGCTGGGCTTCAGCTTTGGGTAAGTAATTATTAAACTGCATATGCAAGAAATGATTCATATATGTAGGGGCACTCAATTTTAGGGGTGGCAAAAAAGATTGCTCATGGCTATTCGATTGTGACTAGTGGTTTGCTAAATTTCTAACGGGTTCAACCCGTTTTACTTAGCCTGTATTCGTTACTCGAGCTACCAGTACCCGTTGCCCGAGTACAAACGGGTAGACGGGTACGGGTAATAAACGAACCGGACAATCTAATTTGAAAAAAAACCCGTTATACCCGTACCCATCTACCCGCCTACCTGTACCCATCTACCCACATACCCGTACCCGTACCCGTACCCGACCCATTTCACTTCAAAAAAATTTGAATTTTTTGAATTTTTTGAAAAAAACAAAAAAAAAACCTGGCGGACCGGACCCGTCAACCCACAACGGGTACGGGTAATAAACGAACTGGATAGAGGTTTTGGAAAAATTACCCGCCTACCCGTTATGGATTTTACCCGTACCCGACCTACCCTTTTACTCGTCCTACGCGTTACCCCTAATGTATAACCTGAAACGGGTCACGGGTCACAGGTAACCCGTTAGCAAACCCCTAATTATGACTTGCACCTGACTCGCTCATTAATAGCTTGTTTGTTACTGGACTGAGCTGTTAACAAGCTAGCTCACCACTAGCCTGGTTTAGAACTAGCGAGTTCAAGCTGAGGCCTGGCTTGTTCACCAGCTCACGACCTAGCTCAACTAAACATCAATTTGTGTACAATTTATACTGTTTAATTCGGTCCAACTTGGTTCAACTCGATCCAAAAAATTTGTATAATTTATTTTCTTCTTAAAACAAGATTTAGCCATATCCAAAGAGCCAACTTATTAGCTTGCGAGCTAGCTTGGGTTGACTTGTCACAATTTTAAATTAAGATTTTAGCTCTGATGTCTTAGATTCAGCTCACTCAGCTATAGCTCTGTTAAAAAATTAACAAGCTAGGCTAAATTAAGCCTAGTTTGTTGTCACCCCTAGCACTCATAATTCACATCCGCTGAAATTTCAAGCAAAATTTTAGAGACTCTGCAGTCCCATTCTCTGTCTATCTCTCTCCTCTCTCTTCTTTCTCTCTTGTTAAATTAATTTTTTATCTATCTCTCTCATTTGATGAGAGAGAAAGAAGAGAGAGGAGAGATATAAGCAGAGAATGAGATTGCGGGTTCAGAAATTCTGTTTGAAATTTCAGCAGATTCGAACGCTAGCAGTCTAGCATTCATGGTGTTAATTTGTAAATTAATTGGATTGGGTCCGCTACTGTATTACTATTACCTGATCAATTGTTCAAACCTTAAAAAAGTAAAAAGCAAATTAATATTACCAAACATACAAATAAAAAAATATTTGTTGAAGAGGAGACTATATATCTATCGTTCACTGTCAGCCCGACACGCACCAGCACCGATTTCTAAATATTCAACAATAACTACCGGTATATAAAAAAAAAAATCCAAAATTCAAGATCTATCGGGACGTATTATATATCATGTAGACACAATGACATTTCCATCTCCAGTGATTTTATATATTTTTTTTATAAGAAATAGTGTAGCTATTGAAACTTTTGAATTAATTTAGTATAAAGTCAAATTGTTAAAATTAAAAAGTTAATAAATTAATTTTAATGCATTTAGTTTTTGATTTTTTTTTGACCACTTGATTTTATACTAAATTAATTGGATAGTTCAAAATTTTCACATCAAGACATATCACTCGTAAGATAGACAGTTCAACAATTTGAATTTGTCATTTGAAACTGATTCGATAGGTTTTAGACTTGAGTTCACTAAGAAACTTGGTGAACTTAAGAACACCCTAGTTCTACTCATATCGTTTCATGTCATGTTACGTGATACTATGTATCGTAATATTTTTTTGTCAAAACAACATATCACACAAAATATGACTCACTATATGACTCACTGATGGATCAAAATTAAAGCTAATTATAACTTTAATTGACTACTCTACTATTAATTCACAAATCACAAATCAATTTATATAGTATAGATCGGAGTGTCGATCCACAGGGATAGTGTATTAAGAGATCTAATCACAAATCAAGTCTAGGTTATCGATCCTTTTAGATAATTTTTTTGTTTGATTGTTCGATCCTTTTACTTATTTACCCAACCTGTATCGTATCGAAAAACATAAGTAAGGAAAAGATTTTTTTTTTCCGGGTACATGTAAGGTGAGATTTTTTTTTTTTTTTTGTTAACTTATTAGGTACAGGCAAGGGTAGTAATTTTTTTTCGTTATCTTACTTGTTTTTGTATAAAATAATTATAAAAAAATAAAATTATATATATAGATATATATTTGTATGAAGATACATGATGAAATAAAATTTTGTATTGTATTAAATTTCATAATATAAGTTAGTTATATTTATTATTATTATTTTTGTTTTCAAAAATATTTTACCAAAAGCACAAATAGAATTGTCAGTGTAATTTTTTATCAGTCGACCCAACCCATACTATATTCGAAAAGACGAATAAGGGTAATTTTTTTTTTCGTTATCATAATTGGTACAAATATGAAAATGCTTTCACCGGACCCATATCATACCCATTGACACCATAGTCACAAGATTCACAAATTATTCCCAAATAATTCATTTTTTTGGTAGTGGTGAATGAACATCGAATTATTTGGTTGACCGAACTTTGACCGAATTATTCGCAAATAATTTGTAAATTTTATGAATTTTTTTTCGAATTATACGATTTTTTCTCAAACTTTTCTCGAATTTTTTCCAGAACATTTTTATTTTCTATTTTTGCTTCCTTGTGAGACTGAAATCTTTGATCTAGATAATTCCAAATTATTTCCAAATTATATTTGTATTATTCATGAATTATGAATTTTTGAAACCGCCACACTGAACTCGAATTAATCAGTTGCACTCTGGTTGACACCCAGACTTACAGTCAATTTCTCCGTGCATTGGAAAGATTGAAATTATATATATAAAAAAAAAAAAATGAAATTTGGAAGATTATGAAAATTGAAATGACACAGATAACAATGCTTATAGTTTATTTTATTGAGCGGTCCTCAATTTTTAGGGCTACAGCTTACGGTCTGAGTAAAATTCAAATTTTCAGGGAGTGTTTTAGTTTATTTTATTTTATTTTATTATGGTATAAAGAAAATTTTCGGTATGATTGACCGTAATATTTATATGAAAATATTTTAGAAAAAGTACCGTAACATCAAAGTTTTAAATTTAAATTTTGTTTCGTTTAAAAACAAAGGATTTAAAAAACAGACAAAACTAGTGAATTTTAAGTATATAATGTACTCTAATTTTTGACTTCTTATTCGGGGTGAAAATGGTGTAGATAATATCCGATCTGTATTTGACCCGTATTGAAAAACTTAAATGTGGATATCCAATATCCGTGTAGATAAGAATACTGATATGGTTTTACGTTTTCATTATCTGTATCCGAATAATATATATATCATATATTTTAATATATATTATGAAAAATTTAGGTTATTCATCATTGTAATAATTATAATTAGATAAATATTATGAACTTTAATATTTTTTAATATTTATTTATATTATTTTAATAAACATCCAATATGATTCGGATCTGTATCTATATGTCATATCAGCTCCGTTTTCACCCATACTTCTTATGCACCGATTTTTTTATTTATTAAAAAATAATATAAAATTTAAAAAAATAACCAAACCGCTACTATATTTTCAAAACTACCCAAACTGAATTTTTTTTCCAATTTTAGCACCAATTACCAGAAATTGATATCTAAAATTGGAAAAAAAATTCAGGTATCCAATTTTGGGAATTTTTTTTTTCTGGTTTTTAGTCCCAAACCAGAAATTTTTTTTTTTTCCAAAAATGGAATTTTCCAATTATTTTTATTTTTTATTTTAATGAAACTCACATACACATACACATACACATATATTATAAAAAAATGAGTTTATAAAAAAAAAAAACCCAAACGATGTTTATAAACAAAATACCAATTGTTGTATGTCTACTATTGAACGAAAACTTAAACTGAATTTTTGAGGCACTAAATTTTTTCAGTAATTGGTTTTAAGACCAGAAAATTAATTTTTTTTTTTGGATATGAATATAAAATTTATATGTATAATATATGTATATGTATATCAAATTTGATCTTTGCTGGTAAATCAACAAGTCTAGACTGATACAAGGATCAAACTGCAAAAGTGATTACACCAACATGTAGAGCATTCAAAAATATACATAATTGACATAAATTTCAATTTATTTTGACTTTTCTACAGTTAGTTATGAATTTCTAAAGTTCAACTTTCGAAAAAACTTTAAATAGCCATAACTTTGGCTAAGAAAGTGGGATCTTGGCATATGACCATTTTCGGAAAGGGGGGAGTCAAGACGGATCCGATTTTGCCCAGAGGCCCCAGGCATCGTTGCGTTTGAAGTATTAGAATTATAAAAAAAAATGTCGTTTAGTTCTTTAAAAATTAAGTTTAAGTTTTCATTCAACGGTAGATATACAACAATTAGTATTTTGTTTATAAACGTTATTTTTTTATAATATAATATAATATAATATATGTTTATGTATATATATGTAAATGAGTTTTATAAAAATATATTGGAAAATCTCATTTTCGGAATTTTTATTTTTCCGATAATTGTTACTAAAACTGGAAATTTTTGTTCTTATTTAGATAGTTTTGAAAATACAGCAGCGGTTTGATTATGTTCTTAAATTTGATATTATTTTTGGATATAAATAAAAAATCCGGTCTTATGCAAGTATGTACTACACTGATTTAATTGTTAAAGTGAATAGAAAGAAGTGAACTAGTACAAAATTTCAGTCTAGATTGCGACATGTCGTCTTTCCAACTCATGCCATATTTGAAACAGGACAATATTACATAAAGACACTTGTCCCTTTGGTCAAGCATGTCTATTTTTAGTACTTTTTGTTTTTGCTTTTTTTTTTCTGAAAAATAAATGACACAAATATAGACATTTATAGTTTACAATAATTGCAATTGTAAGGGATCAAATTTGATTGACAAAATATACAGCTTAGCTCCGGATAAAGCACGCGCGATGTGCTTTTCTTTTTTTCTTATATGGCGTTGAATTCTTTGCCATTTATAGGGATTAGATTCCAATTAGTTATCGTACGTAGTATATATCCTGCGATGATCGACACCTAACCTAACCACATCCAATGTACCAAAATCACCTTGAGTACGTCTTGAGGGAAGGAATTAAGAGCATTTATATCTCTGAAATTCTTGAAGTTTCTAAATAGCTGTTAACTAATTTTTAGAAATTTTGTTTCTAAAATTTCTAAACTCTCACATCCCTGAAACTCAAAATTAGAGTTTCTTAATTGCCATATTAGCAAATAAATTATAGGAGAAAATAGTTTGAGCCAATCATTTGATCAACATAGAGTTTATAAACAGTTTCTTAATAAGAAACTTTTCTGCATAGTTTCTAAATAAGAAACTCTTCCACATCTCTGAAATTGAATTAGAAACTGCCACGTCAGATTAGAAACTCTAATAGTTTCAGGAATGTAATTGCTCTAAGTTGGAAGCATATATATATATATATATATATATGCTTGTACTTTGTACACAAGGAATCTTAATTTATGTAAAGTCTACTCCGATATATTCTATACATATGCAACAGTACAATTAAATTCTATTCTATGGGACCAGCAGTTGAAGCATTCTCTATCGTTCATCTTAATTTCCTTCGCTTTTTTAGAAAAAAAAATAATTAAATTGATGCGTAAACAAACACATCACATAATATACTTTTGAGATATTTACTCCTCACATTGTTTTTAATTTCTATATACCATGCACACTTTTTCATGTAACTTCTCATTCTTTTTTAGCTTATGTTTATCTTTTTGTTATTAAGTTTTAATTAACTTTCAAGAAATAATACATTTTCCATCCTTTCGCCCTTCCTTCTTTTCCCCCTAAATTCTGAGATCTCATCCTTATTTCTCACTTATTTAGGAAATAATTATATATTCGTAATTAATATTTAAGAAATATATGTACTTAATTATTATATGGTTTCTACCATCATTAATTATCGTCTAGAGTTGGACATCTGTTCTATCCTGAATTTATTTTTTTCCTTTTTTGTATAAACTCATATTGCATTAGATTGTTGCCATACTCTCAATTTTTTTTCACCCTACTATGTAAAATCTCAAATTTCAAACTCATGATGCAATTTTTAATTTTTTATTATGTACTTTAAATTTTAATGAAATTTGAATTGTTAATATTTTTGTACACTTTTGACTCAAATTTTGACTAGATTTCTATACAATTATGTTAATGATATATATTATAAATATTCGAGTATATAATTACTAACGGCTATATATTTGAAGCACAAACAATCAGTCGTGCAAATATTAATATTTATTTTACATCATCAAGTATTTGTGTAGGATAATTGATATGAACATGTAATAGTAAAGGTACAATTATAAGCACGTGACATAACGATACGAATATTAATAGTTGGCATTTGATGTAGGCATACAAATTTGAAATTGTTACGCAAGTATAAGCACCTAATTGCTTAATTCTAAACCCAGAGAGTTCAAATCCAAACACTCACCTGATCGATTATTAGGGATGAGATTAGAAAATTGAGATTTGATGCGGGAGGCTAGAATAATAGAATAATAAGCATTATGTAATAAGAAATTGACAAAGGCATAGGGGCGGAATTAGAAAATTAAAATAGAGAGGGCTGGATGAATAAGCAATATGTAATTTTATTTTATGAAAGAGGCTAATAGTGATATTATTTTGTGAAATTTAAAATTTTCAAGGTAAAAATACAAAACTTTCAAAGAATAGGGAAACTTAGGCCCTTTTTCTTATCATGTAGTTCTGTCACTGTAAAAACACATGGTCTCTATGTAAAATGTCATGAGTTCAAAATCTAAATGAGATAAATTATTTGTTGTAATAACAAATGTATTATATAGTTGGGATGGCTTGACATCCAACCTTTAATAAAATAAAATTAAAAAGTGTTATGTAATTTGAAAGGTTAGGTGTGTTTGGCCTATGAATTTTTACATACATTATGTTCAAATAATAACAATTAACATACGTTTAAAGGATAGAAAATGATTTTCATATTGAGCTACTATATATAAGAAATTATATCACAATTTCAAATTAAGTTAACGCTCAATACAAAATTTTCTTTTCATCTACTAATAAAGTAACAAAATTAAGTTAACGCTCAATACAAAACATATTGAGCTGATATGTTTGGGTCCACACTCCACAGCACGTTTCCCCTGTTTCAAAGTTCAAAAGACGCCATTGACAAAACCTCAAATTGACCAACGCGCTAGGCCATGGGGCCGGGCCAAAAAACTAATGACATGATTGGCAATAACACACACACACACACACACACATATCAGCTGTCAGAATCGCAAATTCCATTAATCGATGTTTAGGTTTAGGTATGCCGCATGCTGCATGCAGCTTGTTTAACATGCCAACTTGATTCTTGCTTCTTTCTTAATTTTAAAGACATATTTCTCCGCATGTCCCTAGCTAGCGTTGTACATCTCTTGCTAGCTCACGCATCTACTGATCTACCATTCTACCTTGGGGGGATTCTTTTTTACTTCTTAAAGAATAATAACATATTTCTTGTTTGGTCCTTCATATATTCGCATAGGAAACATTAGCACCTCATATACCCCTGGAGTCCACTCAGAAGTTAGATTTTGCTTATAACCAATGGTACCAAAATTATTCTTTAGCAATAAGATATTACTCTTTATTTTCAAAATGTACTAATAAAAATATATTATTAGCTAATCCCATACATACTCAAGGACATATAATGCACTTTAGGATAGCTTTAATAGGGGTAGACTATACATAATGGTTAGAATTGCTTAAAATTATCAGTTTAACATCCTTCACCTGCTACATGATAAAATTAAATGTAGATGGAAAAATTCAAGAAAGTTCTCAACACATTCTATTTATAATATTCTAAAATTTGGAGGGTTTCAACCAAACAATTCTACGATATGGTGGCATTTACCAGTTCCTCCAAAAGCAAGGATTTTCATGTGGTTCGTTTCACGTACATAATACCATCTTAACTAAAGACAATTTAATTAAGAAAGGTTGGAATGACAGTACACAATGCCAATTTTGCTGCCATCAAGAATTAGTAGACCATTTGTTGATATTTTGTACCTTAGCACAACAAATATGATTTTGGCTAGACAAAAGTCAAGATGTGATGTACCGTTGGCAAGATTGGGATACCTTACTACAGTTTGCTTACTCCAATTTTCTAACAAAATTGGTTTCTTAATTGTACTTAGTGCGGTAAATTGGACAATTTGAAAGCATAGAAAATTACCTTTGTTTTAACAATCGTCAAAGCAAAATTGCTAGGACCCTAATTTTAATGATTAAATCTCTTTGTATTTATTGGACATGTAATACGAAAAAGAAGATAAAAAATGCAATGGGAAATTGACTTTCCATCATTAAAGATACAATTCCTCTCAATCAATTTATGCCCATGCCTCTAGTTGTGTATCAATCTGTAGAGGCAAACACAAACCTAGTTCTCCTTTAGTTGGTTTATGAAGACTGATGATGAATTTTGCTTGCTTACCTAGATAGCCTCAGCCCTATTCAGAGTGGCTTAGTTTTACCAAATCTTAAGTACTTTTGGCAATTAGCTATAGTTTTACTTTGGTTGTTGTATAAACTATTTATTACTTTTAGGTTCGCTTAGCTGAACTAGGACATCTAAGGATCAACTGTTGGTTTCCATTTACTAGACACACCTGACATCCATTTTGTAGTTAAACCAATTTCAGTTAAATGAAATGGGCATTTGCCTCTTTAAAAAAAGAAAAGAAAAGATTAATGACAAGTTAGAGTCGAAAATAATATTATTACATAAATAATTAATGACAAGTTACAAGTTAGCGACACATTGCATTACGTGAAGTGAATAATACCAGTCATTGATCAAAAGTTTAGAAGATTAAGTCATCAAATTTTAAATTTTATAAAAAAAAATAACTTACTAAAATTTATGGTACTATACATAGCGATAGCTCATAATGATTTGTATTGCGAATTAATATTGTCATTTTCAAAGTTCAAATAATCAATCTAAACTGTTCAACATAATCTCTATATAAAAATGTGTTCTATAATTATTTTTTAAATGTAAAATTTAGTTTGTAAGTATATTTTTCATAAAGAGAATACATTAAGCGTTTGATCTGCAGTAGAAACTAATATCTAATATATAGTATGCATAATACCTTAGCCTCAATATATAAAGTTCGATATACATTGATGTAATAATTAAATTTGGGAAATTTGTCGATTTGGACGAATTTTAATGTTAACTGTGACAATTGCCGAGCATGCCCGGGTCAAAACATTTGTTTATATATATTTGCATAGTGGTACCAGTAGTTTAAATTATTTGAGATGAAATGGACAAAGCCCTCTCTTAATTAAATTTTGGCAGTACGTACTACTGAAAAATGTCTTACGTACTAAATAGAAATATTATATATCCTTATATAATAGTTAAAGTTGGGTATTTTCTTCCTTTTTTCCCCTGATTAATTAAATGAACACACAATTAATCAAACGAAAACCAAGCTGGAGAGATATAAATATTTAAATCAATTTTCTTACATTATAGGTTAATTTTCATCTTATGAATATACATAGATAATAGTGTAAAAATTAGATTTATAATTAAAGAACAAAATGAAAATTTTCAATTCATAAGGAGACTTTGCTTCTACAGCTAGCCCTCCACTCCTACTTAATTAATTACCTGGGCAATTTCTACTTTTAATTAATATATATATATATATATATATATATAGAGGATGGCTAAGCTCAAATCGTTTGTTCCTGGGCTCAGGAACAAATGATTCGGTTCTCCAATTTCTGAAGTTCAAACGGCCGATTTAAACTGTTAGATGTTTAATATATATTAAAATGTGCTTGGAGACAAAATTTTATATTTTTTGAAATTTTTTTACTATTTATTAAGAGGATTTGAAAGTCGTTGTTTTTTTATGGTGCAAAATTTTAATAAAAACAGCGACTTTCAAACTCTCTTAATAAATAGTAAAAAAATTTCAAAAAATATAAAATTTTGTCTCCAAGCACATTTTAATATAGATTAAACATCTAACGGTTTGAATCGGCCATTTGAACTTCAGAAATCAGATAACTGAATCGTTTGTTCCTGAGTCCAAGAACAAACGATTTGAGCTTAGCCATCCTCTCTCTCTCTCTCTCTATATATATATATATATATTATTTTCTTTAACACTATATATGTATATATATGTCGTCATTTTTAAATGCCAAAACGTACGAGGAGATTAATTCAATTCAAATATGACAACTGGAATGGTGGTTCGTCATTGTAAATTATAATAAGATATATAATTTATGGGGTTATTTTGTAGAAAAAGAAAAAGCGGTAATTCGATTTCGATCACTGTCATTTTAATTTATGACATCTTTTTCTTGCCCCTAAAAGTGCTCCTCAAGTTGGAATGTTGGATGGCTTAGGATGTATAAAGCTCTAGCTAGGAAGGGGACTAAATTGACGTACGCACGCTTGTGTCTCATATCCTTTGGAACTTCTCTCTTCTTTTCAATCAATCAATTGGCACACAAACACACACACATATTGTCAAACTGTCTAATTTCATTTGAATTGAATCTTCTCTATTCTCTGTAATCATCTTATCTCCTTGGCATAAAATTATTATGTGCATGCGTACGTGTGTTTCTTCTTTTACTTCCTCAAAATAAATTATTGTTTTAGTTCTGTATGCAGCTAGCTTTGCTTCACTTTCTTGCACAACAATCTTTTTTGGTGCTATATATTTGATCAGGTGGCAGCTTCTGCCACGTTTTCTCAAGAATCATATAGGGAATAAACAACCAATAACATCGCTATACCGTATTAACCAATAAATTAATTAATGAAAAAATTAACTTCATACCATAAACCACACATTGAACACTACAAGAAAGAGGAAAAATAAACAAATGTCATTGTGAATAAATTGAGCCTAAAAGAAGTACAAGAGATCGAGCTACAACGTCAATTTCAAGAGGTAATGCGGAAGTCCACAAACCAAGAAACTTTGCTATTTAATTAAGCAACAAAGTACACGATTTACTGTACAATCGCTACATCAAAGCTCAAGTCTAAGCTCTCTCACTCTCCATAACAGTGTATGTCTCAATCTCTCACATCATCTAATTAAGCTCTTAATTTGTCTCAAACCACCACACACTAGGCAAGATATGAAGATGCGATATATAGCTGCATCAAGAGACATTAAAAGTAGACTAATTAACAAAAGACATTAAAAGTAATTAATTATAATGAGATCGCATGTTCAAAATCCAGATAGGACATTATGAATATTAAATAAGTGTGTGGCTTGATCTCCAACCTTTACTAAAAAAAGTCACTTTAGTTTGTAAGCATCTTGACATATTGGATTGTAAATAATTATTAATACATTTATTTAAAATTTAAACTAGAATACAAAATAACCATTAATATCTTTCTAAAAACAACTTATCCGTTTAGTAATTGTTCCTCCGGCTATGATCAAAGATGTAGCTAATCCCAAATTTATTGTACATACACTGGTACAATGTACTATCGAGAAAGAATTAATTGAAGAAGAACTAGATTTAGATCTAGAGAAAATTGAGAAAAAAAAAATTACTTGAAGAAGAATAAGAAAGTAGTATATGAACCAATTCAAGTTTTTGTGCATACTAATACTAAATTGAAATAACTTAACTTGCATAATCCTTATTTTTTTTTATTTTTCCTGATTGGAAAAATCATCCATGAAAAACAAAGAAAAAAAATAGAAAAAATTGGTCTTTTATGGACAAAAATTCCAGCTGTTCATATAGCAGTATCTACAACTCCTTTGCAAGCTCCATAACAATAAATTATATATTCAATCAAAGAGAGTTTTTCGTGTAAATTGCTTTGAATGAGTAAATTAATCATTTTCTCATTAAGTCTTTTTAAAGTCGACAGCATTCTCTTGACTTCCATAGTCAAAAGAACGATTAGTTGCAGGATAATTGGTTCCATATAAAATAACATTAGTATACATTTTTTTTAGCTCATAAAA
Organism: Carex pumila; assembly: GCA_033356055.1. Taxonomy (NCBI): domain Eukaryota; kingdom Viridiplantae; phylum Streptophyta; class Magnoliopsida; order Poales; family Cyperaceae; genus Carex; species Carex pumila. The sequence continues at coordinate 7,320 of JARJHM010001071.1, read as the reverse complement.
GATTTTTCTAATTAGAAAAAATAAAAAAATTGGGCACATACCAGAAATAACAACCATCAATATGAAAAGAAAGAAAATGTTCAAGAAACAATCAAATTCCATGATATAAAATCTTCAAATCAAAATGAGCAAAACATAATAAAAAAAATAGAACAAAATGATTTCATAAACTGAATAGAAATGAACATAAACATGATTGAAGTTAATGAAAACATGAGGACTTTCACCTCCATTTTTGAAAACAAAAGAACGAAAAAAAAAGTTATCATATGGATTTACTCACTCATCCTAGTTTTACACCTTGTTTGAATAGAGAGCAGAGGAATGGAGGGAATAAAAAGAAAAAAATAATTATTTCGAATCATGTTAAATTGAAAAAATAGTGTTGGAGAGGAAGGATATAAGAGGCGAAATGTTTAACATTGCTTAATTATAATCAATATAATCAATTTACCTCCCTATTTAAGGTATAAAGAATAGAAATAAATTTTATTACAAATATTTTTAGAAAAATAGCACAAATGTTCAACCTTATATCTTACCTATATAATTATCATTCAAGTTTGTTGGCTTTTGAGAGCTCTCGACTTATTTGTTTGACTAGATTTGCAAAACATACATAAATTGCATTTAACAGTTTTCTTGAGTTGAGATGTGTGTAGGCTCATAAGATGTAGAAATGTTTTAATGAAGGCCAAGACTTCATAATCAACATGTACTCTTCACAAGCTTTCCGAAAAGTGGTCATATGCCGAAATCAGACACTCGAGCACCAAGATACGCCTATTTGAAGAGTGCTGAAGTTCCAGAACAGTTGAGAATCGTTATGGATCGTTATAACGGAATAAATACATTCCAGGATCGTTATGGATCTTTAAGATGTGCTCCAGCTGCCAAACTTCATCTCCTCTATTCACAAGAGAGCCACCATGGTTGCTAGACCTTAAACTTTAATACTCCTTCAACAATCGAAGATCTCGTCCACCATACTCAATCAACTTCAACAATCCGAGTGATTTGTGAGAGATCTTTATTTACTACAAACACCTTGTAATCCTTGTTATCTTGAGCCTCGGCACTCACCTTGCAATCCTTGAAGTCCTTGCGACTCGGATTGTTTTATTTGAGCCTTTAGTGCTCTTGTTAGGGCCGTGTGACTTTCCATGAGTTTGTAAGGGCTCACCAGTTTCACCTTGTACTTCTTTCTCGTTGGATAAAAAAAGACGCCTCATCTAGAAAGTCGCGAGCTCCGGAGACGTAAGTGTTAGTGCCGAACTCCGTAAACAACTCTCGTATCAAGTGTGTTTAAACTCTACTATTTACTTTACATTTAGTTTAAGACAAAGTTATTCTAGTTTCTACTAATAATAACTTATACAAACTAGATTATTATTAATTAGACCAAAAATATAAAAAAGATTTATTCACCCTCCCTCTAAGTGTCTTTGGGACCAACAAAGTTTATTCATTACAAACTATAGCAACCATCAAATTTCTCATTAACCTCCTAAATTTTAGTTAACCAAATAAAAAAAAAGTTAAATTATTTTTCTCTCATTTTTTATTCAAAAATAAAGAAGTTAAATAGGTTAATATTCTTATTATTCTTCACTTGGCTTGCCTTCCTCTACTCTCCATCCAAACAATTAAGGTGTAAGGAATAATTAAGGGGATAAATTAAGCTATATATTTCGGATGCAGATTATGAGCCTCGCTTGAACTGGAGTGAAGGGATCAAAAGTAGACAAAGGTCAAAACGATTGATGTACACTAATAAAAAGCAATCATACGTAAGGTTAATTACCATCTGGATTGTAATCGATAAACTTGGGAGTTTTAACTTTTAAGGGGATAATAAATCACAAATGCCGGTTATTGCGGATGGTGATTATGACCCCCGCTTAGACTCGAGTCACAGAATTTAAGGTGGACAAGGGTCAAATTTGAACATTTATTAATATATATATATATATAATTCAACCAGTTTCGAAAACATTTCAAACTAGATATATATATGTATAAGCCTGCTAATTAATGACTTCTGCTCCAGGTAATTCAAAATGCACCCACTTGCACAAAGAGATCGAGTAAAAATACAGGATATATATATATATATGTGCATTGACGTCCATCGGTTATCTTAATTAATTTTGGATTTTAAATAATCCTGATACCATTAGCGCGCTTCCTTAAAAACTAATATCTTTTTATCAACGACGTTCACAGTCAACGAACCAAATATATATTAAACTTGACAAAACACAAATATAATCGGAAATGCAACCAACACGTGCTGTTCGACAACTTAATTTAGTAAAACATTAATTATTTCTTAGGGTCATGTTTGGTTGTGGAGTAAAGTTAAATCGGAGTAAGTTAATCATGTTTGGTGGAGTAAGCTAAACTACCTCTTTAGGTAGTGTAAGTTACTCCGGTTTAGCTCAAATCTTACTCCATCTTAAACCGTCTATGTTATTTCTTGTTTGGCTCCTTAAACGTGGAGTAAGGGGTTTACTCCACAACCAAACGTGACCTAGGCTTCTTTTATTTTAGTAAGGACATGCAATCATTCAAATAAATCTAAGTTTATATTAGTATCTTTTTGTATTTTCTTATTTCGCCTAAAGTTTTCCAGAGAATTCACTATTTAATTAAGTTGTTGTTTTTATTATTATTTTTAGAATACACATAAATGTAATATCTGCGTATCCTAGCTAGGGTATGTTTTTTACATTCTTGTATTGATTTTACGCTATATGCCCTCCTCGATCTATGTATACTAAAATCTGCATTCTAATTAAGACATTGCTAAATACCAAATCTCCTCATTTTTACCATATCTTCTTCTAATAAGATATTTCAGACTTGAATTTGTCGGACATTTTTATTAATATCCCAAAAAAAATAAATAATTTTAAAAATAACCTCGTTTTTTTTTTTTTTATTAATGCCCTAACCGCTTGGAAGCGGAGCGGGCCAATATCAACACCAAACCGCCCATATAGTGGGCGGTCCACTGTTTTTTTTTTTTTTTTTTTTTAAACAGAAATTTTTTTTTTATTGAAATATTAGAAATGTTGAATATATTTCTTTAGAAATAGATGTAATAAAATATAATTTGATTTATTAGAAAGACTACAACAAATAACCCGGATCAATATTTTTCAGGCCGGATTTTTCGCGGCTGTAAGAAAAATTAATATATCTCTTTATGTGTTATTGGAAAAAAATAAAAATGCTTAGATTCTGAGTTATTGATCCCGGTTCAAAAGTCACTTCTATGTAATCTAGAAAATATTGTGATCCTTCTAGAAAATTTAATTTATAAAAAGGTGTATCTATTTTGAGAATTCTTTTTTAATAACAAATATTAAATAACTTAATTTTTTTATTTTTTTTCAAAAATAAATGCAACTTTTCATAAATTAAATGTTCTAGAAAAATTACAATATTTTCTAGATTACATAGAAGTGACTTTTGAACCGGGATCAATAACTCAGAATCTAAGCATTTTTATTTTTTTCCAATAACACATAAATAAATATATTAATTTTTTTTACAGCTGTGAAAAATCCGGCCTGAAAAATATTGATCCGGGTTATCTGTTGCAGTCTTTCTAATAAATCAAATTATATTGTATTCCATCTATTTTTAAAGAAATATATTTAACATTTCTAATATTTCAATACAAAAAATTAAAAAAATTAAAAAATAAATATTTTTTTAAAAATAAAAATAAATAAAAATAAAAAATAAAAAATAAGACAACCGCCCCTGTCAGGGGCGGGTTGTGTGGTTTTTTTTTATTTTTTTATTTTTAAAAAATATTAATTTTTTAATTTTTTTTAATTTTTTGTATTGAAATATTAGAAATGTTAAATATATTTCTTTAAAAATAGATGGAATACAATATAATTTGATTTATTAGAAAGACTGCAACAGATAACCCGGATCAATATTTTCAGGCCGGATTTTTCGCGGCTGTAAAAAAAATTAATATATTTCTTTATGTGTTATTGGAAAAAAATAAAAATTCTTAGATTCTGAGTTACTGATCCCGGTTCAAAAGTCACTTCTATATAATCTAGAAAATATTGTAATTTTTCTAGAATATTTAATTTATGAAAAGTTGCATTTATTTTTGAAAAAAAATAAAAAATTTAAGTTATTTAATATTTGTTATTAAAAAAGAATTCTCAAAATAGATACACTTTTTTATAAATTAAATTTTCTAGAAGGATCACAATATTTTCTAGATTACATAGAAGTGACTTTTGAACCAGGATCAATAACTCAGAATGTAAGCATTTTTATTTTTTTCCAATAACACATAAAGAGATATATTAATTTTTCTTACAGTCGCGAAAAATCCGGCCTGAAAAATATTGATCCGGGTTATTTGTTGTAGTCTTTCTAATAAATCAAATTATATTTTATTACATCTATTTTTAAAGAAATATATTCAACATTTCTAATATTTCAATACAAAAAATAAAAAAAAATAAAAAATTTCTGTTTTAAAAAAAAACAACATTAAAAAAAAAAAAAATGAAGAGAACCGCCCGTGTCTGGGGCGGTTTGGTTGGGGTGTGGCCCGCCCAAGACCTAGGCGGTCCGCTTGATTTTTGGACCGCCACTGTTCCAGGCGGTCGGGGCATCTTAAAAAAAAAATGATATGCAGGGTTATTTTTAAAATTTTGTTTTTTTTTGAAGGATATTAATAAAAATGGCCGTGAATTTGTCAAGTTTGAGGCAGAGAACTGGTTGTAAATTCAAAAAGGATGCATTTTTCTAGATGGACACAAAAAAAATAGCAACACTAATTATAAATTCATCTAAATCTCTCTTAGGTTCTCAGTTACCCTCTCTTAATAATTTGTTGGATATATTCCTTTTAAGAGTGAGGTTCTGGTACTTTCATTTGCAATGTGCGCTGATCAAATCATTCTATGGATTTATATCTTTGCTTTTTTTAATTTAAACAATTGATATGAACCGCTTAACATGATTTTTTGAACCAAATTCAAAAAGTGTAGTTGAAGACCAAAATTTATATTTATTAGAAAATATTTTAGATAGAAAATCACAAGTTTTGGATGGTCCAAAATTTTGGGATCAGGTAATTTTTCTATCTATCTAAAAAAAATATAATAAATCTAATAAATCTAATAAATATAATATTTGGTCTTTAAGTTTGTTTTTGAAAATTATGTTGAGCAGTTTAAACTTTAAAATCTGATGACCAGATCATACAAGGTTAATTTAATGTATTGAGCTAAGTTTATCTCAATCTAAGAGCAAAAATACTTTTAAATTATGTTAGTTAACCATTAAATATTATTAGTAAAAATACTATTTAATTATGCTAGTTAACCATTGAATATTATTCGTAGGGGTTTTCGAATAAAAAAAGAACCATTTTGAATTTTACACAAAAAGAATAAAGCAAGTTTGAATTAATTTATGATGAAAAACTTGTAAGGATAGAAAATAGAAGATAATATTTGTTTAGTTTAAAAATGTGGTGTTATAAAGTAAATCTAAATAAACACAAATAAGATGAAGAGAATGTAAATAATGATTATCTCTTATTCATATATTTTTTATGTGTACAATACAAGATTATATAGGCCACAAATTGTAAATGAAAAATCATTACAATAATAAATAAGAAAATGAATTCCAAATAGTAGTGGGATATAAATTCTAATGGTAGTGGAGTGGTGGGGGAAATAAATGAGGATTAATAATGAGAGTTACAAAGTAAATGATCCATCAATTATATTCATAACAGGAAGATGCTTGAGACCTAGGTGCAAATGTAAGATGTCCTTATATTTTCCCATCTCACAAAAAATTAATTTATTTATAAACATTATTGTAAAATTATTGACTTTTTTCAACTTATAAATTAAGAAAGAAGTGGCTAATATTGGTGCGCTTTTTGGATTTTTTTTTTTTTTTTGTACAGATATGACGAGTGATTGTTTGAGTTTTTGTCGAGCAGTGGAATATATATATATCCGAATTTTTTATTAATATCCACATTTAATATAAAATTTCAAAAAATAACCGCATGGCAGGTTCATTTCGAAATGTATCCTTTCCGGAAAAAAATTTTCCGGAAATGGGATCTAAAACCGGAAAAAAAATTTCCGGAAACAGAGAAATTCCGAAAAAAATTTTTCCGGTTTTAGGCCATTTCCGGAAAAAAAATTTTCGGTAATTCTCTATTTTCGGAATTTTTTTTTCCGGAATTCTATTCAATTCTCTGTTAAAACTGCAGAGTGTCGTTGCTTTCACCAGGTGCGCTCTCTCAGAGTAGAGTGTCGTTGCTTTCACCAGGTGCGCTCTCTCACAGTAAGTTTTAATTTATAATTTAATTTAATTTATTTATATTTGAAATTTAATTAATTTACAATTTTAATTTCATTTATTTATATTTTAAATTTAATTAATATATAATTTTAATTTTATTTATTTATAATTTATAATTTTAATTTTCTTTATTTGTAATTTATAATTTTAATTTTCTTTATTTATTTTTAATTTTAATTTTCTTTATTTATTTTTAATTTTAATTTCATTTGTTTGTAATTTAAATTTATTTGATTTATAATTTTAATTTAGAAGTATTTAATTTGTAATTATTTAAATATGTAACTATTTAATGTGAAATTATTTAATTTGTAATTATTTAAATATGTAACTATTTAATGTGAAATTATTTAAATTCTGAATATTGTCATATGAATTGAAAAAAGATAAAAAATGCTGCAGAATAATTTTAAAAGTTTTATTAATTCTAAAATAATTTTTTAATTCTGAAATAATTTTGATTAATTCTGAAATGATTTAGAATTGTTTTAGGAACTTTTTGCTTTTCGGATTCCTTACGGAGCTCTAACAATCAGATCGATTGGTTTTCGATTGAGGTAATTTTATTTTCTTTAAATTCCAAAATAGTGTAGAATAATTATTGAAAATTGTGTAGAATATTTTTACTAATGGCAACACAAATTTTAATTACTTATATGTTGTTATTTTTGAAATTGCCAGACCAATCGAAATTAGAAATGACAACTATTTGTGTGAAAATGTATATTGGAGGGGAAATCCAATATAATGATGACGGGGTCTATTACAGTACCCGAGCTAAATACTCATTACCGCTAACCGTGGACCACAGTTTTGATTATCTTGTGAATGAGATTTATAAATTAGTTGGGTACAATTCTAGCAATGCAAATCTGGAAATCCAGGCCAGATTTAACATGTCCACTGATGGCCAACGTGACTACCAATTAGTACCGGTAATGA
>JARJHM010001070.1:0-77576 GCA_033356055.1 Carex pumila | reverse complement strand
GCAGTAAAGAAATGTGCGCACATAAGGAACACAATGCATAATTAAAAAGTCATAACATATTGCTCAAGTGGGAGATTGTTGGATTTATTGCCAATCTCGTTGGATTTAATGCCAACATTGAGCATATATGTAATCTAATTATGCATTGTTTACTGTCATATATGATTGTCAATTAAAGTGATCAAATAAGGAAGTAGACAATCAATATATTCATTAGGATGTGGTCCACAAATGTGTAGAACAATTTAGGCAAAAATCAAATCATTGATGGACTGATTCTGAAATTTGCAATTAAGGAAACCAAATTTTCAGCAGCTGCACGGATTTTGATGCAGTTGCACGTTTTTTAAGTTGGCATGTGGCAGAAAATTGGTTTAGAGTTAGGGTTAGGGTTTGGCAATATGCCGACTCTACATCTCTATAAATAGGTTGGTCCCCAAAGCACAAGGATATACGAAAAGTTACAGAATTTTCTAGCCGTCATCTAGTCAATTCTGTAGCCTTCTCTACTTCTTCTCCATTAAAGAATAGAGATGTGAGATCATTAAGAAATTGTGAACACGATCTCACAAGGGCAGTCTTGTAGCTTTGGAAGGCTTTATCCTAACACTAAGGAGGCTGCCGACGCTTCAACCTCTACATCGGCACGAAGTTTTTCTTGCCGCTGTCTTGCAAGTTCATCAACCGCTTTTGAGATAAGCTGTGCATAAATACTCTAATAGAGTCAGGTATTGCGTCTGCTCCCTAAAAATTGATGAATTTTGCATGATGGCCATTTTGACATAGGTAGATCAATAGTGGCATATAGAATTGAATTGTTTATACGTAACAATAAGGGTCCAACAAAAGATGCTCTTATTACATGCTGGATCCACCCTGCTGCTAGTCAAATATTCGGTGGATATTATATAGAGCCCTCAAAAGATGGATAATATAATTGTTCGGTTTCAATTTAATTGTGTGTTCATTTTTTTTGGTATCTTTCTCCCTAACACAATCCTTTGTATCTAACTATCTGCGGCTCGTCTCTATCCCTGTCATAATCGGATCCAGTAATAACGGGTCGAATATAGTTGTATCAATTTATGATATTCATTAAATCGAGAACTGACCTATTCAAAGAAATACTGATTTGGTGATTTAGAAGTAAAAGATACTGAACAAGGAAATACTAATTGGGTTTGGATTTAGTGAGGAATTTGATACTCTGCATTTGGGTGTCAACGAGCTGTCTCGGTTCGAACTTGGCTTTAACTCAGCTTGTTAGTTTTAGATCAAGCTACAACCGAGCGAGTTGAACTTAGAGTATTTGAGCTAAAATTTCAATTTGAAATCATAACAAATCAGTCCGAACTAGCTCGCAAGCTGACGAGTCGGCTCGCTGAGTCTGTCTGAATCTTGTTTTAAAAAGAAAATAAATTATACAAGTTTTTTGGATCGAACTGAATCAAGCTGGATAATGCTAGACATTATAAAATGTACACAAATTCATACAAATTTACAAATTAATGTCAGCTGAGCTAGCGAAGAAGTTAAGCTCTAGCTTGAACTCGTTAATTTTAAACCAAGCTCATAATGAGCCGACTCATTAACAGCTCGGTCCAGTAACGAACGAGTCAGGCCACAAGCTACGAGCTTTTTTTGCCGCCCCTAGTTCTACAATATAAAATGGACCCGTTATTGTCCGGGATCCAACCCAATAAGATTCCAGCCTGACAGTTGAATATGCTTCGTATTAAAAAAAAATGTACTTGAGCATTTTATATAACAAATAGTACAGCCATGTATTTAATTTCGTCAGATAAAATAAAACAAATTTCTGTACCAAATCCGATTTCATGTGACACGTGTTACTCCTTACACGTGCAAAAACATCTTTTAGGTTCAATTACTAGGGGTGAAAACGGAGCCGGATTATTCGACGGATATCCGCTCCGTATCCGGGAATTATCCGAATTCGGATTAGGATAATTTGGCTGGATCCATATAAAAGAGGAATAAATATTTGCTATAGGTGAGATTTGAACCCATGTCCTCCTATCTCAATGCCTTTAAACTAAGCTTCAAACCACTACACCACAACATCTTTTGTTACCATACACTTATTTGATATATATATATTATATGAATAGATTATCTCCCATCTTTATAAGTTCATTAATATTTATATTTAATATTTTAATTAATATTTGTATCTTAGAAGTTCATATATCTTAATTATCCGACTATTATTCGTTTTATATTCGTATTCGAATCCGTATCCGTAGACTATCCGTTCCGTATCCGTATCCGTTTAAGGCGGATTTGGTTTTGAATTTTGATATCCGTTTACTATCCGTATCCGTATCCGTATCCGTATCCGCTCATTATCTGACGGATGCGGATATGGTATCAGCATTATCCGCTCCGTATCCGCTCCGTTTTCACCCCTATCAATTACAGTAGAAAAACATTATCTGAAATTCTAAATTATTATTTGCTGTTCAAATTGCAATCAATTTGAGATACAAACAAGCTGTTCTTGGTTGTCTGTCAGGAAGTAGTATCAAAGTCTACTGCCAGAATCCAAAGGGGCAAACATAATAAAAAAAAAAAAATGAAGTGCCAGATCATGAAAGAAATTACAAAGAAAAAAAAAAATTCTCTTAGTTAATTTGCTAGTTGCTAAATCCACGGGGCCAATCGTGTTCATAATTGAATAGTCAAAATTGAAAGGAAGAACTAATTTAATTTAATTTAATTGTTACATTAATATATAATTTGCACGAACACCACACCTCTTGTCAATTAAATTTGACACTGATGGATTTAAAAATGTGGTATTGCTTTAGGCCTTTTCATTTGGAAATGAGAGCTGAAAGGAACTTGGTTTATTGAAACTGTGATTTTTATTGAAAGTAAAAAAAAAAAATTGTTATGAATATAATGGATGGTCTATTTACTTTGTAACTCCCATTATTAATCCTCATTCATTTCCCTCACTACTCCACTACCAATATAATTTATAATCCCACTACTATTTGAAATTTATTTTCTTATTTATTATTGTAATGACTTTTAATTTACAATTTATGGCCTATATATAGAGACATTGTAATATTGTATTGTACACATAAGAGATAGTCATTCTTTACATTTTCTCTATCTTGTTTGTGTTTATTTATATTTACTTTATAACAATAATCAACATTTGTATTTATTATTGCAAAATTGCACATAGGTCTTTTCATGTCTTTCATGTTTAATCATGGCTCACATCTTATATCACTATTTTCAAAATTGAAAGAGTTGATTCAAACAGCTCAACATAATATCCATATTGAAATGTATTTTGAAACCAAATTTTATATATTTTGAATTTTTTGTACTAGTTTTTTAATAGGTACAAAATCACTGTTTTTGAATCATAAAAAATAATGTTATTGTACTATCTAAAATAAAGTAAAAAAATTTCAAAAAAAATATTAAATATGGTTTCTAAGAATATTTTAATATGGATATTATGTTGAACGGTTCAGATCGATTTTTTGGACTTTGAAAATAGAAATACACATGTGAGATATGAAAGACATGATGCATTTGAACCCTCCTCATTGAGTAAATATCATTTTTATCTTTGTGTAATTACACACAATTGCATGGTTGGTTGTCACGTGATTATGAAGAATGTGATTTTATGAATACGAGAATCCGCAAATTATGAAAATCCAAATTAATGAGTATGTGCCTAAATGATTATGGGAATGTGCTAAAATAAATATTATTTAGTATCGTAAGAATAATTGTGAAAAATATTAATTTTTGTTTTCACAATATGTCTATTCAAATTTTCTTATTTATATTATCATTAAATTTACTAGGATCATATATCAAATAAAGATAAAAAAAATGATTCAAATTGTAAAAATGGTGTAACCTACAACGGTAAAATATTAATTACTATTTTAAAAATAGAGTATTATATATGTTTAATTTTATCTTCTTATATTTTTGTTATGGATCTTGTGTTTTACATAAGTCTTTCAATAAACAAAGAGATAAGTGTTGTTATGGATTAAAGCCGAATGCCTACACCCGTTTTTATTATAAATAAAGCTATATATATATATATATAGCAGCACCGACCCATTTGGAGATCATTAGAAAAATAAACTGACAATTATTTATGTTAGAAGCAATGCATAATCCCTCGTTTACTCTATCTCTTTTTTATCACTCTAATTATATTAACATATCCCCATGCAATCTCTGGTCCATAATTAATTATAATTAGTAGATTAATCTAATATTCGTTTGTGTCACGATTCACAAGAGACCCAAGCTCATCACACACTTAATTGATTCTACATCTCCCTAATCAACTATTTTGTATCACTTCTTTTAAAGCAAATCAACGTGTCAGATAGTCATTGAACCAAATTAAGAAAGAAAATTACTCAATAACCCATCAGAACAAATTAACAAAGAGAGGTTTAAGCTAGCTGCTGCTTGCAATTGGCACATATATATAATTAATTCATTGATCACACCAATTTTAAGTACCAAATTAATTAGAGTTTTTTAATGAATGATGGTGTTAATATCGAGTCTGGCTAGTATAATATCAGTGTCATTTCAGTCTATGTAAGACCAATTTCAAAACCTATTTAATCGACTTTAAAATATGAATTCAAACCGATCTACTTCTTTAATTAGTTGTGCGTTTACATGCAAAATTTATAAATTTTTGAATTTATTTAATATCAAGTCAATCAAATGTATAAGTTTTTAAGTTAATTTTCATACATTCATTTTTCAATATTTTTACTAGATTTGATGCTAAAATAACTTGAAAATATAAAAAATTTGCATGTAAACACGTCACTCATAAAATAAATCAGTTCGAAAGGTTTTGATTAGTCGTTTGAAGTCTATTAAATCAATTTTGAAATTAGTGTCATACGACACCGATGTCATACTAGCCGGACTCGTTAATATCTCCTCAGGTTAAAAGTATTGATTTATTTTGTACCATTAAAGGAAAATTGAGTAAAAATTAATTAAGTAAAATTAATGCAATGATCATGGATGATCAGAAATACTATGTACAAATGAAACTAAGGCAACATGCGTTTAAAACATCTGGTTGATCTAACAACCTACTCATGACTTCTACACTACAAAACAGAACATGGTGAAAACTAAACTAAAACTAGATCTCTAATTATAAAAAGAGAAGTAAAAAGAAGTACACATCCTGCCTAATTAAACTTTAATAATGTTATTATGTCCAAAGAGACTCTCTCTTGAGAGGCTCTTGACCTACATTATTGCTAGGAGAAGCAAAGCTCATGAGTTGTGGCATCCCTCCGATAAGATTATTTTGCATCAGGTAAGATCTCTCGTCTTCCGACACCTCAATCTGTTGTGGCTCAGGCATCTGCGGCTCTTGCTGCATCTGAATGCACAGTATCTCGGCTTGTGCTACTGCGAGTTGCATCTGGAGTTGCGACACTTGGTTTTGTAGGAAAGAAATGGCCCCTACACACCCGTAAACTGGGTCTCGCATTCTAGCGTTTGCTTCGTAGACCAGGCTGCTAACTGCATCTGCTCTTTGTTGAACAGGTAGTTCCTATAAGCATTTAAAAGCATATTACATATCTCAAGTATATATGATGTTTTCCAAGCCAATATGTTCCTAGGGCTTGACCATTTGTGCAGAACTTTGTAAATGTGAAGTGGAAATAACACATTAGTTTTGGTTGATAATTTGATATGGAATGATATATATGTCCCTCTTTACAATAAAAGGAAAAATATTAGGGGAAATGGAAACCCTTTTGCTATGCATAAATGTTGATGTTATGAAAGTGAAGGCACTAGTGCTAAAGCTAATATAAATCTAAATGTTACAGAAAAATCTCCTTTCATTTATTTTTTTAACTTAAAAGGCTCCTCTAATTTTCAAATTTCTAACATTTTAAAATACATTTTCATATTTCGGTTATGCTTAAAAAATGTTCTTAGTGAAAGTATGGCATATATTACAATGGCAACGGGTACCTTGGAATCAAACACATCACGAAAGTGAGGTTACTAACTCAAAAAAGAAATTACAATTGGAAAAACAAATTTGAATTGTACGCAGACAAGAGATTGACTTGAACCTGAAGCATTTTGCTAACATTGCTTGCGCCGAAAACCTTGTGTACTATTGCGAACTTGTGCGGGTCATCGGAAGGAAAGAATGGAGCAAAAATGCAATCTTTCGTGCACCTTCGCCTAAGAAGTTTACACGAGGCGCATGGCGAGGTTCCCCCCATGATGATAGATATATATTCTATCTTGTTGTTTAGGAGAAGAAGAGACCAAAGGATAGAGATATCTTTTGTTTTGTTTTTTTTTTTTGTGTGTTTGAATTTTACTTCACTAGGAGAAGGTGGGGTTGAAATGAGGCTTATGTGGCATATTTATAGCAAGTATAGTTGCATGTGATGCCGGAATTATATATCTATGATATATAATAATTCAAGTGTCTTGTTTGGATTCTCCAACTTGTTCCCCATTGTTTGTTCGGACAAGACAGCAAGTCAACTATGCATAAATGCATGATAATTCATCAGACTACCACATATAAATAATATATATACAATAGCTCAAAATGATAATTCGCTCTATAAACTATATATTTGAAGAGTAGGTTTCCAATATTTTGTCTTTTTTATGTCTCAATCGTGTTTCACATTCTTATCTTTATTTTTAAAATTCAAACAGTTGACCCGAACGGCTCTATATGATCTTCATATTAAAATATGCTCTTCGAGACCAATTTTTATATGTTTTTATAATTGTTTACTAATTTTTTAAACAGGCACAAAATAGATTCTTTTTTCATAAGATTCTAGACTATCCAAAAACAATGATTTTGTACTATCTAAAAAGGTAGAGAAACAATTTTAAAAAAATATATGAAATAATTAGTTCTCTCCAAGTACAGTTTAATATGGAGGTCATTGTTTGAATTTAGAAAACAAAAATAATAATGTAAGACACGATTGAGGTGTGAAGACATTTACCCTGCTAATTTTTTAATTAGCTTACATCTTTTTTAATTTAAAATGCAAACAAACAATAATATTATAAAATAATTTAATATCAAACTTCTATTAATTTTGAATATAAAAAATGGGACGTCGCCAAGCGGTATGGAAACGGGTTTTGGTCCCGTCATTGCAAACGTTAGAATCCTTGTCTACAGACAAATTGTTACTGGACACTTTATTACACATTTGTATTATAAATAACAGAGAAACAGAGAAAATCATATATAGTCAATTAGTTGACCCGTTAAATATGTATAGATCTCAAATTTATATTAGAAATATCATTTACCGTGCAAATTAAAGAAGTTTACACAACATGCATGCATTACAATTTGAGATGCAAGTACAGGACAATTAATGGAGACAACATAAAGCCCTTTTTAATATAATAAGTCCTTGAATTAGCAAATGCAACTGAGTTTTTCAAGGGATACCTAATTATATATTACAATAAAAACCGTACGTAGCTACCAAGAGAGAAGAGAGCGACAGTAAATACCCAAATTAAAAGAGAACATATATAAAAACAAAAGGAATCTTAGTTCCAACTCAACCAATATGAGTCAAGGTGCAATTAAATGTTAGAAATTGGGAATATGCTACAGTGTGCGTGTGTCTTCTGGCATGTGTCCCTCCCATGTGACAACTCGTGCGCTCTACGCACACTAAATGCACACGCTACATAATTGCTTGCATCAGTGATCGAAGATCAGTCCAGAGCTAGCTTAATTAAATAAAGATTATGATAAGAATGCTTTCCTTAATTATGATATTTGTACAACCATAGATCTAATTACAAGAATTCTAGACTTGCTGGTACATTCAATGGAATCATCCCAGAATATATATTTTGTTAATTTCTTAGAACTTATTTAATAAAAAATAAATTATTAGACCTTAATTAGGTTTCCGTGCTGGCTTTCATAAGTCAAATCTCATTTGCCACTTCATGCACTAAAGATATTAATTTCTCTTCGTTTTTGTTATTCATTAAGCCTGAGTCAATTTTTGTGTGCTTTTTTGCATAAACAAAAGTGATATCACATTTGAAATTTGAAAGCTAATTCTCCCTCTAGACTCTAAAGATATGTGGTTAAACTTTTTTACTTTGTGGACCATTGTGGGTTGCTTTAAATCTTGACAACCAGTAGTAATATGGCTTTTATATATTAACAGCTATTCTTGTCAAAAAAAAGAAGTGATTATAATTTTATAAGCTATGTGCATGCCTACTATTTTGACCAACCATATATATTTGTTGTCAGAATATCACAAACATTAATGTAACCTATATATTAACTGAAATATAATTTGAAATAACTGTTACTCTTAACTGAGGGTTGCAATCTATTGTCGTGCGCCATACATGGCCAATACTGTACCTGTTTATAACGAAATGGTACCAGTAAGCTCGGGAGAATAATAATCTGCTTGTTCAAGTTGTTACTGATAAAAATATTACAACTACCTTATTGTGCAAATTTTGACTTTACAACACGTATTACAATACTAAATTTTACTGGTAATTAAATCATAGCTTAATTTCTTTGAAGTACGTAGTACCGGTAAATCATATTTGTTTAACTACAACTTACATGACCACACCTAGTTATTAATCTCTGGCATTATATATGTATAAGTTATTGAAAAATAAAGCATAAATTGCACTCATCCTAAAAGACCAATAATAAATGCACCGCTCATTTAAACTTGCAAAATAATATACATAGGTATCAGAACTGCATGCACCTACTTTTAAGATTTTGTTGTTTTCTCTAGTCTCTAGATGCAATCTTCCAATCTTTTTCTTCTAAAGTCAAATTGAGAACAGACATTGGTAATTTGGTATCAAACCGGTACTGATCATAGAAGAGCATTTAATGAGCAAATAATGTATGTGTACAAGCAGATTCCTTCTCCTTGTTTAATATATCTCTCATGTGAGGTGCACGAGATTTAAGAGTAGTATAACTGAAGTGAAAACCTAAAAAGACAATGCCACTTGCTTTGTCTAACGACATTTTCATATTGATAATTGTAATTTGTTTCTTACAAAATCTTAATAATTAGCAATCTAGCAACAAGGCAACAGTGTTGGAGGAGTTAATTAATAAGGACTAAGTATACATTGACTACTATTCACGCAAGAAGTCCTATTATGCTTCTTTTATCTGTTACATACTATTGCTATGGGAAATCATTTGTGTACACAACGACATTTTAGATATATTGTCAAGATTGTCTAACATTTTTGTCCTCAAGGACCTACCTAGAAATCCTATCTTATATATATATATATAGAGAGAGAGAGAGAGAGAGAGCGACTTGTCCTACGGTACTTCGCGAAGTAAAGCGAGTGTTTTACTTCACGTTTATATTACCAATTTCAAAGTTCAAAACGTTGATTCAAATTGTTCAAGTTGATATTCATATTAAATTGTGCTTGGATACCAAATTTTATAGTTTTTGAAATTTTTTTACTATTCTGTTAATTTTTAAAAATCACTGTATTTCTCAGATCTAACAAGTACTGTAGCTCAACTCTCTCTGTCTATATATATAAGATAGGATTTCTAACTAGGTCCTTGACGACAAAATTATTAGACAATCCTGACTATATATCTCAAATCAGTCTAAAAACTACTTCAAAACAAACAAACAAGATAATTGGTTTACTGTGTTGGTGGACATCAACACAGTGTACCTATCAGATCTAACAATCCTTGTCAGTACTAAACCAGCTATTAACAATATTCCAAGTTGCAATCAATTTTATGTAAAATGTAAATCATGTACTAAATTCAGGCGAGGTAAAAAAGATAAATAGAAACAAGTTATCTGAAGGCATGTGATGATTTTTTTTTTTAATGTAAAGTTGGGTCAAGTCAATCAACTGAATTAATTAATATCCATAAGAGATCCCTCATTTAGGTTTTGAAATAAGCTATCTTTCACACAGAAAATATTATCTTTGCCATTAGACTAAAAAACTAAAGACTAGTTCTTGGTATGTGATGATTGTGGTATTAATATATATTTTTTTTTTTGAGAAAAACAAATATAACATGGAAGAACTCACTAATAAGTATTAGTGTCACATTTTTAATAAATATGCGATACTAATAAGTATTAGTGTCGGCTATTTGAAAAATATTAGTATCGATCAGCTCTATTAATGTCGCCTAAAGTCCGACACTAATACCCATAAACAACTGATACTAATTCCAAGTTCTCCACTAGTGACTAGAATTTTAAACCACTTATTTGTGCTGTGACATGTGGAAACAATGAGCAATAAGCAAGCCCAAAATAACCAACTCATCCAAAGAAGCAGTTAGTAGCCCTAATTAAAAGTGCAAAATGATAAAAGCACCATCTCCTCCTCTACATCTGAAAATAAAAATGTAAATATTTTCAAAATAGAAATTGCAGAAATATGTTAATAAATTTTGTTGCCCAATAAAATAGTGATGTAACAGACTAGATGCATGTCAATGTTCATTTTATTATTTTATTATTTGAATAGAGAAAGAGGTGGAATGATCAGGAAATTAAAGAAACCTTCCTAAATTCATTTTTGTTTAATTTGTTGTATATTTATTAGGAGCATAAGATTATCGGATGTTATAATAATTTTATAAAGCTTAAATATATTTTTTTGTGAGTGAGTCTATGGTACTATGCATATCACGGGTTAGTCCGTAATACATATCAATGTTTTCGTTTTCAAAATCGTAATTATTGATTCAAACCGTTCAACATGATCCCCATATAAATATGGACTTGCAAAGCAAATTTTATATTTTTTAGAAAACTTTTATTATTTTTTAAGATAGGTAAAAATTACTTGATTTGAAAATTCTGGACCATCCAAAACAGTGATTTTCTACTTATCTTTAAAAATAGTAAAAAATTTCTAAAAAATATAAAATTCGGTCTGCAAATATGTATTCATATGAAAATCATGTTGAATGGTTCGGATTGACCATTATAATTTTAAAAATAAAAATATTAATCTATATTATAAACCAAGTCGTGTTATGCATAGTACCAGAGACTCACTCATTTTTTGTACGTTATTTCACAAATTATGATGCAATGGAAGGAAACAAGGTCAACCAACAAGAAGAGGATGAAAAATATAATAACTTTCATTTTATTAATTTCTATCCCCTCGTACTTTTCATTTCCATTCTTGTTCAACTTTCGTGAATTAAACATGATTTAAGTATCAATCATTAATAAAGAAGTATCAACTTCTTAATTTGTAAAGAAAAATCAGGATCGAATAATTGATGTTTTGACAAAATTTGTAGTTAACACTACTAGAATCTAAGTTTTTTTCATGAGTAATTTTTTTTTTTTGCATGGATTTACCCTTGTAAAAAGTCTAAAAAAGCTAACATGCACCATGTATATAAATACTACCCTTGTTACTATTTTTCATGGAAATGCTCAGTTTTAAATTTTATGCATGAGTTTACCCTTGAAAATATTCTTTTCCTATCTTTTTACATAAGACTGAGCATAGAAAATTAAAATCTCATGCACTGAAAAAGCCATAGAACCAGAGTATATAGCAGGGGAGCTATTCCCCCTGCATGACAGATAAAAAAAATACTGATAGCATTATTTTTCTTTCGTACAACACACAAATAATAGAGTCAAAATAATATTGCATTTAATTAGTGTGTTTCATAAAGTCAAAATTGTATTGTGGGTATTTTTACCCCTCCCCTCATTTGCAAAAAGGTTCTATAAATTTTAATAAATAAAATCACTGATTTTGTCCACCCAATATTTACAATTGAATATTACAAGAATTAGAAAGTAGGATATATATGATGTGTATATATGTCAATAAATAGTGAAGTGCATGAGTATATAAAGGTAGGAGTTATATATCAGTAGGCAGCCATTTCTATATATCATACGAAGCTTTTTTTTTTTTTTTCCAATACAGATTATTAAATCCTCTCAACAAATCACACGTAGACATGTTATAGAAATTGCCAAAAAAAAAAAAAAAAACAAACTACATACAATCATTTCACAAAATGACAAAGTAAAAAAATAAATCCTTCTAATTTTTACACATGTCGCGTTTAGTTCTTGCTATATTAATTGTAGTTCCTTAACATTATTTTTTTTTTTAGATTTTCATCCACTTTTAAACTTAATTAAAATTTTTTTTTACTTAATTTAATAAATTTTAGGAACGTGATAATTGCCCTCCAATAAATCTTTGAGCACACCCCTGAAGTAGTATTTAACTTTTTACAATACTTCTTGTAAGCACTTAAACTTCTATGTGCAAACATTTAAATTCTAAATCTAGTTGGTTTTAACTCTTTATTACTTTTGTCTTCAAGCCAAAAAAAATAAATAAAGATTATTTCCCCCACTCTTTTTTTTTCTTTGATCATTCCCGTCCATTTTTTCGATGATTTGTGATGAATTTTGCAAATCCAAAAATACAAATATTTTTTCTCGATTTTCAAGTACTTTTTTTAAAAGTAAAGTCCATGAGCACTTTAAATTCTCAAGCTTTTAAACCTTAGTCTACGACCTTTAAACCTGACATAGAAACTAGTTAAATGTTTGACGCAACTACTTTTAACGGTTGTATATAGAGGTTTAAGTGCGTGATACTATATGATCGACATTAGAGGTTTAAACACTTGAATATAGTAGTTTAAATGGTTGTAGACTGAGATTTAAAAATTTAAAATGTTCATGGGTTTTACTTTAAAAAAAAAAGAACTTAAAAATAACTCAAAGGTATTTCTTTGTGGATCTCATTTGAATGTGAAAATTGTGTAGAAAATATTTATATTTTTAGATTCGTAAAATTTATCACGAATTATCGGGAAATTAAATGAGAATGATCAGAGAAAAAAAAAAGAGTGGGTAAATGAATATATTCTTTTTAGGAGTTAAAATTACACCAATTTAGAATTTAAATACTTTCATATAGATGTTTAAATGCTTATAAGTAGTATTGTAAAATATTATAAACAAAATTTTAAAAGATTAAATATGAATACTGAAAATGAAAGTTAGACAAAATTAGAAGGATTTTTTCATTAAATTAGTTGAAGGATGCATTTGGACATGGTGGTTCGGAAAGCCAAAACAATTTTCTAAATTTTATTATTATTGTTTGTGATAAAGTTAGCCCATGCTATAAATTTTATTATTATCCGCTTTCCTTCGCCACCTTTAAAAAAAAATAGCAAGTCATGTAAAGGTGGCATGCATGGTGCATGAATTTTCTGTGGAGATAACAGTGTAAAATTAAAATTAATTATGACAAATAATATAATCATAGCATGTACGGAGGAGAAAATCAAAGTCTATACACATTGGAATTGCTTTCAGCTGTAATCAACTTTATGTACAATCGCATCATCATATCAACCAACTGAACTATAATAAATCATTATTTTCTTTTGAAGGAAAGATATATATTAAATATAGATAGTTGAATTTTGAGATTTTTTTTTAATGTATGCAATATTTATTGTGATTGTCACTCAGGGACACCATCCTGACTCCTGAGCAATGAGTATAATACTACTTTACATGTAAATTATATTCTGAACTTCGCTAAAAAAATAAAAAAATAATTTGAAAAGAAATAATTTAAAAAAAATACTATTAAATAAAATACAACAACAACAAATATATATAAATTTCAATAGATGATTTCATAATAAAATAATTAATATTTTACATTAAATTAAGTATACTCACACATTGATTAAATTTGATAATAATTAAGTGTTGGCCAGTCCATTCATTGAAAATTAAGGGGCGGACCCAGCATGTAACAAGAGGGGCAGCCGTCTTTTTTTGGATTTTGAGTTTAATGGTGATTTATCGATAGTGATCGACTTTGGCTCCCTGGAAACTTTTTTGTCTCCTTTGGATGTTTGATTTGTAATTCAGGTTAAATTTAGTGTTAAAAATCAAAATAAATTTCTTGAATTATAATTGGTAATTAGAATTATAAGTTAAAGTATTAGAAATTACAAGTCATAACATTGAAAAATATAAGTCAAAGCATTATTTTTTTATCCAATACCCAATTAGTTAATGAGTTTAAATCCGATTCAATATTATTTTGCCTCCAACTCCACGAAAATCCTGAATCTGCCCCTTCAATGAAAATAATTAATAACTTGATATGTCTTGCAAATCTTGAAGCTCAACCCCACAATTGATTAAATTTATAATTATTAATGAGTTGGGCTAATATGACACTAGTGTTATATAAAACTAAATAACACCACATCTTAAACCCTTAGATCTGCTTTAAGATCCGTACAAAATAAAGTGCTTGAACAGTAAAAGCGGATATTATGAATCTTAAAGCAGATCTAAGAGTTTAAAATGTAGTGTTATTTAGTTTTATATAACACCAATGTCATATTAGCCTAACTCATTATTAATAGTAATGATTAAAAATGGATAATAATTTTTTACTTTAAATCTCAATTATCTTTATGGAACATCAAGTATTATGTTCTACGTCAAATACTCAAATTGAGTGTATTTAATTTAATTCTATGAGAGCAAAGCATCAACAAATTAAATTGCCACGTTGACCAAGTCCTGAAATGATTCCCTCCTAATCCTATCGATCTCCAAAATTGTGACATATAGCATGGGGAGAAGAGAAGGGCTAATTAATGAGAGGCTGTTTTGTGTTCTGTAAAATAATGCAAAACCAAACCCTAACTCAATAACTTTATAGAGAGAAAGAGAACTCGATATTCAAGTGAATGTTTGTTTGGCAGACATTCACGTGGGCACTACGCTTCCTATATTTCTCTTCCTCAGTTTTTGAAACCAAGGTGACACTTTGAAAATACAAAACGGACAGAATCACAAAAAGAGGAGGATTTTCATGTATGTCCCTCAAAAAATTTCAAATTACGTATTTATCCTTCTAAATTTAAAAAAAATCACAAATTTATTCATTTTTTTTTATTAAAACTCATTTAAAATTTATAAGCTTTTCATTTTAGCTTTATTAAAAAAAAATATGTATAAGAAAATGTTTGATATCTCCAATATTATATTAAGCGCATAGAGCCGCTAATGTCTTTGATTAAAAGATAAAATTTCGGATTGAATATCAGTCATCCGATTAAATATTCTTATTCTATGCATTTTTATAATATATTTTTACTGTACAAGACTAAACTTATTTAGACACATCACCAACAAGTACTCTATAAATACAAATTGTGTCATCTTTCTGATTGGTTATGATTTATTTATGTTTCCTAAATATCATTTAAAGAACTTGTGAATTGATTGATAATTGACTGGTTAATTATATCTTCATTTCTTTGTATTTTTTATATTATTTAAAGAATATTATTTGTCATTTTGTTTGAGATTTTTTTATGAAAACATGTCACAAATATAAAAAATATATATATGTGTCATTTAAGAAATATTATTTACATGTAAATATCTTTATAAAATTATTAATTGTTATTGAGTCTAAACTTTTTATGAAAATATGTATTTTTTTGTATGAAATTTCTTCTGTTCTTTTATTTTATATCTCTGCTGCAACACGATACTAGTTTTCAAATAGTTAAGCAAGTTGAGGAGTATGAGATTTTCTGTTGCAAGTTTGTATTGTAGTGCTTGTTTCAAGTCAATGTCAGTTGACCTAACAAAACCGTATCATTTACAGTATCGTTCATTATGAACGCGGGACCCAATTGTCAGTAACATAAAAAAAAGGATTTGTTCTGAAAATGTTACAGACGATTTGGATTAATGTTTTGAAAAGAAAGTGACTTAATTTGCAATGGCGAGAAAAAAGAAAAGATAGACTGAATGAAACCACAAAAGTTTACATAAATTTTCTTATTTTGTAATTTGTATAAATTTACAAAATAATATTATCATGCATTATGTAGAAGAAGTGAAATCTTTAAAGAATATTATTCAAAATAATATTAGAGCATCTATATCCTGGAAACTCTTGGAGTTTCTAAATAACTGTTAATTAATTTTTAAAAATTTTATCTCTGAAAGTTTCTAAACTTTCACATTCTTGAAACTAAAATTAGAGTTTCTTAATTGCCACACCAGCAAATAAATTACTAGAGAAAAAAATTTCAGCGAATTATTTGGCCACGTCAGAGTTTATAAACAATTTCTTATTAAGAAACTTTGGAGCAAAGTTGCTAAATAAAAAACTCATCTGCATCTCTAAAACTGATTTAAAAACTGCCACATTAGATTAGAAACTCCAAAAGTTTTAGAATGTAGATGCTCCTATTCAGATTAATCTTTCACTCTCTAAAGTAAAGAGAAATTTTATAAATTTAATGACAGTAAATTTGTCATTCTATCCCCAGCCACGAAAATATGTAACTAATAAAGAAAAAAAAATTAAGAAATGACGATTAAAAAAGAAAAAGATGCAAGCTATATAGGGATGTAAACGGTCGGATACGGATCGGATAGTGGTTTTACTGTATCTTTATATGTTATAATTTTCGGATACGGATACGGATAGTCTTGGATATGGATCGGATATTAAACGTTACGGGTATGGATCGGATATCGATTGAATACAAATAGTTTTCATAATTAGTTTGTTGGTTACAAAATATCTATTATATTATTAAAATATTAGTCACTAATTACGTCATATAGTAAATTTGTTGTGGTTTAAGAGTGTAAATGGTTGGATACTAATAGTTAAAAGTCTTACCGTATCCTTATCTGTTATAATTTTCCGAATACAGATATAGATACACATAGTCTCAGATATAGATATGAATCGAATAATTTAGATAATTTTTCGAATTCAGATCCGGACGAAATCGGATAATATCTGATCCGTTTACACCCCTGAGGGCTGAAGCTATACCTTGCCTAGGGTTTGATTAACAACTCAGCAAAGAGAATCAAATAGAAGGGTCTATTAATGACATTCTGACACCACACTTAAATCATTAACATTTTTTTATAAAATCAAGGACGGCAGGAGAGAGCTACAAACAATAAAAATTGCATGGTTGAAACCGCAAGTTTACGCTCCCAAATTCCCATGTCCAACCCATAAATCCGGATTCAATGAAACCATCATAACATGTTAGATTGTGTGGCATCCTACTGACAAACGAACTGGAAGCAAAAACCCTAAAATCGGCATAGTGACAAATGAATTGTTCAGGTTCAATTCAGCGAGGTCAAAAGTTTGTGATTCAGAAATAATTCAGATATAATTCGGGAATTATTCAGATCAAAGATCTCAGCCTTGCAAGAGCAAAAAAAAAAATTATGGAAAAATTTGTAAAATTCACGAATTATTCGGGTTTAATTTGGTCAAAGTTCGGTTAACTGAATAATTCGGCATTCGTTCGGTATTCGTTCAGCATCACCAAAAAAATAAATTATTTGAATTTAATTTGCAAATAATTTACAAATTTGATGACTATGCTTAGAAATAAAATAAAACCAACAAAAATTAACATTGCACACCTGATCTCTGTATAAGTCACAGGGGATAATTCGGATTCAATCGCTGATTTGTTATCCATGCATTTAAGCTGCCCACATGACACGCTTCTTCTCTATTTCTTTTTTCTCTACTTTTTGTCTTGGGTTGACCAAAAACAACAAAGTACAGAAAGGAATTAAAATTTTACTTTGGAGCCCCTAAATTTTTAATTATTACTGTACTTAAATATGAAGTGTATATGTTGCAATTTATATTCGTCGTTGTTGTTGTTGTGGAGTGGACTTCACAATACTTATATAATAATAAATGTAATTAAAGAGTTAATGTTTTAAATATATTTTTTTGTTTGGATGATTAAAAGTATCTTGTAAACAAAATAATTTAAAAAATAATATGTAAGAAACTAAGAAGATAATAACAGAAAATTGACAAATTAATTGAGAAAGTGCAACTTAATCATCAAAATCAATTCTCTGTTATATTTGTTTTTTTTAATGTCAAACACATAAAGGGAGAAAACAATAACATCATTTAATTTTATAAAACACTAATTATTTTTCTTCTAAATAAGAACATTTTTTAGTAAAAAATTGGAGGTCAAATTGTACTGGTACCCATAGGATTTCACTATTTAGATTTTGAACTTCCGACTTCACACACAAAGAGCAATGTCTTTGTCACTAGACCAAATATTGATTTACTCTTAAAAGACTTACAGTAAAAGATTGGAGGTCAAGTCACATAACTATTTAATATCAAGAATATATTATTCTATCCGAGTTTCAAACATACGATCTTCTGCACATAAAACATTGTCATTGCCACTAAATTAAATATTAGTTCTCTAAACTTTAGTTAACATTGATATATATTTATTTTAGTGTTTCTTTGTGTAAATTAAACTTGCACTTTTTTCATAAAAAAAATAATATCTATAGACAGACAATTCATAATAAATAAGAGAAAACATTATATCACATTAGTATTAGAAATATCTCACTTAAATAAACAGAAGGATCTGATTTGAAAATATTTAATTGCAAGGACTAACATTAAACTCTACATGTACAAAAAAAACAAATCATATGTTTGCTTCCAATGCTAGTCCATGGAAACGTAGCTCAAAACACGAGGGAGAGAGAGAACAGAGAGAGAGAGAGAGAGAGAGAGAGAGAGAGAGAGAGAGGTTGTAATTTGAAAATCACTAACTAAAAAACAGACATCTTGCGCTTGCTTAGAGATGGAAAAACACCATACAACCTCCAATGCAACATTAAATGCATCCATAAGGGGTCGTTGATTGTAGATTCCTTTCGGATTGAAAAAACTAATTAAATCTGTCATTTTTCTGTATTTTCCAATTTTAAAACATGGGTTTGACGTTGGCTTTGTCTCTTTCATGTTTTTCCTTATTTTCCTAAATTTTATTTTTCTAGATCGAAATTATTGGTATAGGTGTGATTTTTTTATTATCATGTTGTATTGGTTTTAAAACGGCGATATGAATAACCATGTTCTCAATAGCTTATATATATGGTAAGAGTATTAGTAAAGATAAATCAATATTTATCAAATATGAACATATATTACCTATTTTAATTCCGTTACATTATAGATTAACTTGATAGATACAAATATATGTAGAAGTTTATATAATATTCATTATCATGGAGAGATTGATATACTATTATTTAATTAATTAGTAATTTCTATTGTTTCAAAAATAATAAGAGCAATAAATATATAATTATTGTTATATTTTTGTGATATTTTGTATATGATGTGCTTAAGGTAATATATTCATTTGTTTACTACATTTTTATGTTAGATTCTAAAAGTTATCAAGTTATATAATAATAACTATATATTATTTGTCATTATCTATTAATTTAAACGGATAATAGTAGGTAAAGGTGGGTCTCAAAGCTAATTAATAAAGTTATACATTTGAGCTCATTATTGGGTTTATAAGATATGGGCCTGGAACATAAGCACAGTAATTGTTTTTTATGGGCCTACTCAACAGTTTAGATTCACTTAATCTTGACTCTGGAGAGTGGAAGAGTGTTTGTGTGTGTGTGTGTTTTTTTTTTCTAACGCCAGGATAATTTAGTGACCTAATATGTCTCCCAATTCTTTTATAATAGGGAATCGGTGTAGGGTGCAAACGGATCGGATAATATCTGACCGTATTTGGATTTGTATCCGTATTCAAAAATTAGAGATGGATATTTTATATCCGAATTCCGTGCGGATACGGATGTGGTTTTGAATTTTAGTTATCTGTATCTGAATGGTAGATATATACCATATAGTTTCATATATATTATGAAAATATTTATGTATAAATCTACGGATATTCGATATCTGATCTGTATTCGTATTTGAAAAATAAAAACCAATACGGATATGGTTTTACCACTATCCGATCCATTTGCACCCCTAAATCGGTGACAGTACAATGGGAATAGCCTCCAAAGTCTCGAGTCTTTCAAAAAAAAGGAAAAAAAAATCAGTTAAGATTGAATGTCAAGTCATCTAACTATTTAATATTTATAAGATATTTTTCTTTTCAAATTTTGAACATGCAATCTCCTGCATAAAGGATATTGTCTTTGTCACTAGACTAAATGTTAATTTTTTATTTCAAATTTAATTCGTTTCAAACGCTATCAATTTCGGTATTTTTACTTAAATCAGCAAATTTAAATTATTAGATTTGTTTTTTCTTATCTCAGTTACATATATATTGCAAACGTTATAAGATTTTGATCTTGTTGAAGTTGTCATTAAGAGAAGAGGTTAAATTTCTAAAATTTAATCGTATAATTTGCTCAAAATTAATAACAAAAAAAGTCAAAATGATGTGTAATTCGTATCTGTTTATATTTAAAAGTCTCAAAAATGTTTATTGAAGATTTAATTTTAATGAAGACCTGTTGACATCCATAATAATTTGGTAAAAAATAGTCAAATTTAAATGGCAAAAAATAGTCAAACTATTGCAAAATATAATTAATTATATCCATAATAATTTGGGTTATGACAGGCATATACAAAAAAAAAAAAGGAAAATAATAGTTGTCATGTAAAATTCCCACCTCACCTTGCAAATGGTTAGTCCATATATCAAGGGGGCTAGTATATTGACAGAGCTGGTTTGGTTTCATACAGCTCACCAATCATATACTTTTTATTTTGTCTCTGTAAACTGTGCGCTGCATGAAGTTAAAATAGTTTTGTCAACATCTTTACTCATATTTAGAATAGTGTAGAATTTAAACAGAAGTTAATTACAAACAAATAGTATTCAGATCTTACCTTGACATTTCTCTGTGTGTATATATATACCTCGCCCAAACAATCTAATTACATTATAAACAAAACATTTGCTAACCGGATGTATATATGTTATATCATATTAATTTACCAGTTGTTCTGGTAACAGGAATATATATATATATATATATACCAGGAGAAAATGTACAGCAGCAGTTCCACCGTAGCAACTCACCGACTCAGAGACAGAAAGAAATTAAAATCAAATTAGGAAAAAGAAGAACAAAAAAAGATCAAAAATTAATTATGTCCATGACATAAAAAATTAGGTTATTTAATTAATTAAGAGCCTTATGAGCGCGCTCTACCGACTGAGCTATAGCTAGATCATGAGCCTTGTTTATTGTCTAATACTTTGTTATCAACATTACTGTTAGTGTTAATGATATCCCACATGACTTGGATATCTTTGTATGAATCCTTCCACCTCTCTACTTCTCTGCAAAAAACTACATATCCTTCACTTCTACCTGCCAACAATGCACAAATTAAATAATCATCAACTTTTGAAAAATTCTAAAAATATAGTAAAAAATTAAAAAAAATATATATAAAATTTGGTCTCAAAGCACATTCTAGTATGAAGAACACATTGAGTGCTTCATATCGGCCATTTGGACATTAAAAACGAAAAAAATTACTTATAAGCATATGTCATCATATGCTTATGAAAGTAGATTAGCCAACCCCCCCCCTCTCTCTATATATATATATTGAAAACTTCTAATTATAAAAAAGTAATTAATGTGTGTAATGCATGTTGGAGATTTCTTAATTTCTTATTTTATTTTTTCTCTTGTAATGATGATGATGCCAAAGAGAAAAGGTTGAAGGCAAATGAAATTCATTAAACTTAAGGATCATTGAATTAGAAAAGAAAATTAAGAATACAAACCTCGTTTCTTCCTGTGCTGAACTATTGAAGATATTCTATTAATGGCGCGCTTTGTTGGGATGATGATGCTTTCTCTCAGGAGCAATAGAAGGTTCTCCTTTGTGCACACAACTTTCATCTTCATTTTATTTATTTATTTTAAGTTTAAGATGCTTTTATATATAAATAAACAAGAAGACTAAGGGCAATATTGGTATTTCACTTCAATTATACAACCGACAAAAAATGGGAAGAGCAAAAGGAAAACAAAAAGTAATTGTGAGAGTGACATATGACAATGGTTATCATGAGATTGCTTTTATTTTGTTTCTCAACTTTAAATAGTTTATAAATATTTCAATTGAAATATCAAAGCTATATATACATCAATTGTTTTACACATCACAAGATGCGGATTGCCAGAAATAATAAAAAAATTAAACGTTGAAACTTGTCAAATTAAATGGTTTTTTTTTTTTTTATGGGTGGAGTTTTTGTTGAAAGGGCTTTGGACAAAATCCCATCGAAAATCAGTTGTAAACCGTCCGATCTATGTTAAAAGTTACACGGATAGTTTAGATTTACAGATGCATTTAAAATTATTAAGTTTCAAATATGTTGGTACAAATTTTAAAGTAAATCAAACGGTAAGGTCCAACTTTAGATGAAATTCTGTATAAAGCCCTTTGACAAAATCCAGTTTCTTTTTTTATTATTCTTTTTTAAGCTCAATTTTTTTCCCTCTAATACTTTTGCCACCTGTTAAAATCTAATTTTGAAAATAAATTCACGGTTAAAATTGTGAAATTAAAGTCTAATATTGGCCCCAAACTTAAAAGCAAACAAATAATCTGATATTACCAGAATCTACTAATCTAGGCACCCAGCATCCGAATTTGCTCGTATATATTGAATTGGGATAAATTGATCTCTATTTTCTTTTCCCTTCACAATTTAGGCATTTATCAAAAAAATTTATATAGTTTAGACTTTAGAGTAAAATATTATGAATACTATGAAATTAATTTCCATTTGTAACATGAATATTTTATATAATTGACTCTATTTACATTTGACTCTAAAATCTGGTTACGAAATGTTGACATTAGAATTATTTTTAAAAACCATAAATAAAAAAAAAATAGATTTTACAAAACCAACTTGATTGCTTTGTTTTTTACAAAAATCATAAGAACCGAGATGTCATTTCGATTCTTTTTTTTTTTGGACCGAAATAGCAATTTGGTCCCAGTCATTTTCACATATTTCGAGAAAAAAATACCCTAAAAAATTGTGAAAATATCTCGGACCGAATTGCCATTTTGGCCTCGAAAAAAAAAATTTGGTCCAAAATGGCATTTTTGTTCTTATGATTTTTGTAAAAAAAATAAAATAATCATGTTGGTTTCATAATTTTTTTTAATTATGGTTTATAAATTTTTTTTCTTGAGATTAATTATATAATGATGATGTTGTACTCCGAAGATTGACGACATCAGTGAGACAAAACATAAATGAAGTGCTTTGAGTGCAGTCTCATCAAAACTTTTAATTTAAAAGAGGTGTGATTGATTAAACATGCATTGTCTTTGAGAAGAAAATTTTACCAAATTAACAAGCAATACTTTAAATTGAAGTTGTTGTTAAAGTTGAAGTGCCAGACTTTAAATTTTTTACTGTAATATTAAATAAGGCTTGATTTTTAAACAAGGACATTTTTGACATATTTTAGTAATTTGAATTCAACTTTAATTGAAGCACAGAGTTTCAAAGTTGATGCATACATTTTGCAAAATTAATTAGGCCAGAATTACAAACTCTGGCTTATCAATTTGTCAAATTACGTATATCTCAATTTTCAAGGACATGTAAATGGATCAATATTTCTATTTTCAAATATAAAAAAAAAGCTGATTTCAACCGTTAAATATAATTTTTATATTAATGTACTTGGAGTCTCAATTTAATATCTTTTAGATAAGTATAAAATTACTTGGTCTAAATATTTTGAACTATTTGAAAATGAAAGTAGTTTTTTTTACCTATTTATAAAAATAGTAAAATAATTTTAAGAATATTAAAATTTGGTTTCGGAGTATTTTTTTATATGAAAATTTTATTTAACAGTTTAATTCAACTGTTTGAATTTTAAAAATAGAGATATAGATCAATAGTATGAACCAATCCGTATAATAATATGCATATTACCATAGTCTCTCTCATGATAATTAAATAACTACTCATTAAAATATGAAAGACATTTCTTTTAACTATGTAATATTCTAATAAATGATATTTAGCATTTTGTTCTACTTATGATTCATATAAAAAATTCAAATTTGGTTTTCTATATTAATTGCTCTATTTGTTTGTAACATTTTTCATGAACCTGACAAAATAAAATGGTCCCACAATTCCCCATTTTATTCGGTCAAAGTCAACTCTTCAGCCAAACTGTTGGGTCAAAGCATAAAAAAATAAATCCATAAGAGAACCCATTTGGATAAGCCTACGCAAAAAGTATACGTACTTTTACAACAGAGGCCAGGTAGTCTCGGCTCAAGACCCATTGTTGCGTA
Organism: Carex pumila; assembly: GCA_033356055.1. Lineage (NCBI taxonomy): Eukaryota > Viridiplantae > Streptophyta > Magnoliopsida > Poales > Cyperaceae > Carex > Carex pumila. Next base: position 53,201 of record JARJHM010001070.1, on the reverse strand, counting down.
TTTCTAATTATCGGTTTAGTTTGATTGGGCCGAGTGTAGCCTCAAATTAGCCCATATTTAATCATAAACAAAAATGGGCCTAGGCCTTTATTGTAAAAGCCCATCTCACCATCCCCTTCCCCAAGTAAACTATAGTAAGCAACAAGAAATTTAAAAAAATATTAAATCAATAAACGAAAATAGAAAGAAAAGAGAAAGGAGAAAGAGGAAGGAGCGCTCGAAAGTTGCGAGGTTTGGCTCGACAAGAGCCGCTTGAAAACGGCGCCAACTCTTCTTCCATGGCTTCTTCGGATTCGGGTTCGGAATTGCAAAATGTTTCCATTAATGAGGTGGAGAAGAAAGAAAATGTAGTGGAACCGCTAAGGCTTCCGACTGTAGAGGAGATCCGAGGCCAGGATATATGGAATAATTGTGTGACGCGAAGTGTCGTTAGTGGCGTTATGGGTTTGTGCTATTTCTCTCTTTATTTAAAGTCTTTAACTAGTTATAGTAGAGCTTCAGTTTGTAAGCCAAGTTAGGTTTCTATTTGATTAGAAACCTGAATTTCCTTCTAATTTATCTGGGTGCTGTGGAAGGAAGAAGCATGGGATTTATTGGCAATCTTGACTTATTTCTCAAATCAATCCATCAAGGCGTAAAAAGAAACAAAACAAAAAAGTTCCTTTAGTTGTGTTGTTGGATATACAGCTTCCCTATCTATCTAATTTTGTGCAATTTGAGTATCATTTGATAGTGCACAAAGAGTCCTTATATTCAGATTGTTTTAAAGTTGAAATAATACAATCAACAAATCTCATCATTTTTTATAGATTGCAATTTAACCTTTATTTATGATGACTATTATGAAGATTGTCAAGTTATATAGCTGTCAAGACATCTACATTGGTTAAACACAAATTGCAATTTGAACTTGACTCTAGCAAGTTTTTATACTTTTGAAACTTTGAGCTGAAATGAGCTGCTCATGTTGTTGGCTACTGGCTGGTCGCGAATGTAGATCAATTCTTCATTTTGTTGTAAAATAATCCAATTCAATGTCCTAATTGCTGCAATTTGTGTTTAACCAATTAAGACTATTGGAGATTACAATCTCGAATCTTCTAATTGCAACCATACTTTGTTAGATAATTCTGCTGAAAGTGTAAATAGAAGAAGTGAACATGCATTATGTTTTCTAAGGGTTGCTTTTGTTTTAGGGGAAATTTACATAAATCCTGCAAAAGTATCATGTATGCCAGTTGAAAATAGTGAAATATCATGCATACCCTAGCAAGCATAGACAATATCCCATGTATTCATGAGAGGTACAAAAAACATCCTATGTGTACTCCCCTTTCTTTTTAATTTGACATGCTCCTAAATCCTAATACCCCTATCTGTTCACTGATTATTTGTACATTTTTTTTTTCCTTTGGGGAGGGGGGGTCATGGTGAGGTTTGCTTTCAAGTTTCAGAAGTAATAAGGACATGAGGAGATACAAGCACACATATGTATTTTTTTTTTCTTGAAAATGTATTCAGGAGTATAGTCTTGCAGGAGTATGCATGATATATTTGAAATCTTTTTGTAGGGGCCTATATGGAAATCGTACCATCCAATCCTCGTTGCATTTAAAGTTGAGAACTATAAGCTGATAATGTCCATCTTTTGTTTCTTTTTCTTATTGAAAATTTTTAGGTGGTGGATTGGGCCTTGTCATGGGCCTATTTATTGGGTCATTGGATAACCCATTAAACAAAGAGGAAATGACGGGAAGGCAACAGTTGACATTCCAGGCAAAGCAAATGGGCAGGAGAAGTGTTAATTCTGCTAAAGCATTTGCTGTTATGGGACTAATTTTCTCTGCTGTCGAATGTGTGGTCGAGAAGGTATATTATAGAGGGAAGGGGATGATAAATTTGAATTTATCTGTTGTGGATTCTGCATTAAGTTTTGTGACAGCTATACTAAACTGATACTAAACTTAAAACTACAAGCAAAGTACAAGACCCTGAAAACCTTCAACCCTGAAATCGGAAACCCTAAATCCTATTTGAGATTGCTATAAAAAAACAACCACAATTTATTAGTAATACTGGCTGTTATTCTACTAGGACTGGTGCTATGGTATGAAAGCTTGCCTTTTATTTTCTTTCCTTAGTTTTTAACTGAAAATTGTGCTCTTTTTTCTTGGGGAGTCTAGGCACGAGCCAAGCATGACATGACAAACACGGTGGCAGCTGGATGTGCTACAGGAGGTGTATTATCCGCAAAAGGTATATTTTTCTTGTCTTAAAAATTGCAAATTATGTAGTATTGTTTAAGTGAATGTTGCTCATTCATTTTGGTGAAAGCACAAATCCCAATGTGAAACAGAAGTCAAACTGCATTCAACATTACTGGTAATAAAAGAAATTAATAGTTTGGTTTATATGACCTGATGCTGATCTTGTACTGGTACATATCAGTAGTTTTTACTACAAACTATATAGTTTTGTTTGGGGGAGAGATTCTTATGCATTTTGGTGAACTAGAAATCCCTAATTGTACACTTAGTCAAACTGAACAGGAACATTATTGATAATTAAAATAAAATAGTATTCTGGTTTAGGAGACCACATGCTAATCTGGTACCGATACATAGCTGCAACGTTATTATACTCAATTTGGATACTTCATTGGAGTTTGAGATTTCAATTGTTTTCCAGAAAGTTAAGTATTCAATAATGTTCGATAAATTTTTATTATCTGTTTACTGCCTTTCTGTTAATTTCTTATTTTGTTGTTTTCAGCTGGACCAAGAGCAGCATGTGCCGGATGTGCTGGTTTTGCAGCATTTTCTGTTGTAATTGAGAAGTTCCTGGGCCATAACTGAGCAATTAGAATTCCGAAATTTAAACTAAAGTAATAAAATTCTATTGGAAGATCTTCTTCTAATATGCGGAAATTTTTACCTGTCCATCTGAAGCAATTTTGAATAGTGTTGTTAATTTTATTTTAGTTTTAGGGGTTTGGATCCGCAATTCATATTGGAACACTTTTTTTTAGCTTATTAAGGCCATTTTAGAGGTACTTTCTAGCCGTAAAAAGTTCCACAGGAAGGTAATCTTTTTATTGTTAAAATTTATAAATTTAGAAGGCGAGTATGTTCGTTTTTTATTTTGTTTTTGCCAAGCAAGGCTTAAAGTTTTAAGAGATTATCAATCCATTTTCTGTCTTTTTCTGAAGCAATTGTGTACTTCTGTTGCTCCGTCTTGAAGTTATTTTGCACTATGGATAAAGAACATGCTTCTGCTACTGATTCATTTGTCTAATATTTTTGCGAAATACTGTTCAATAATCTTAAAAAATTCTGGACTTTATTCTTTCCGGAATATTGTGATATGATATGCCACTTCTAAAGAACACTTTTAAAAAGTGTATAATACAGAGCTTGGTTCCCCTTAAATTAATTTTGAAGTGTTATATTTAGAACCTTGGTTTTTTCCCATGTATTAATCATTGAATTTGTTAAATATGAATAGTTGGATAGTGGAGAATATTAGCGTTAGTATGGTTTACCAAGTGTTCCATTTGACGAAGAATCAATCTAATTTTAAATCTTAGTTATATATTTGTAAGATGGTTTCTCTCTATTAAATAATCAACGGTGATGCTTCAATTAGATAGCAATATATAAATGGCGGGCAAATTCAACCGGGTTTCGTTCAAACGATATTATTATTTCAAATTCAATTCATACGTTGTATACTTTTTTTTCCCCTTCCCTTTACACGTATGAATATTTGTACAAATTTACCACAAACTAAAAGAGTCATTTTGTTTATATTTAATCCAAATTCAGACTGCCACCTAATCAATTGATACGGCTCCCACCGCGTGCATATTTCGCTTTGATCCAAATAAAACATTTAATAGAGAACCAATAGAGATTTTGAACCACATAGAATTGGCTTTGATCCAAAGAAAAAACATCACAAGACCAATACAAGCTTTTGACATAGTTTCTGCTTCTGCAATAAGAAATTTCTTTTATTGAGGGTGACTGTTGCGGGGGAAAATAATAGAGAAAAATAAACATTTTAACATGTAGCATTGTATTTGGTTGCCTGTTCAGTATATTGCGATGAAATAATTGTTAAATTCAAGTTGATATGGCAAAAACAATTAAACCCAGCTTCTGTTGATGTGATACAATAAATTGTAAAGATACAGTGGAACGTGATTTGGGCAGCGGGTGCATGGGCACTGTGAAGAGAGAGAAACAGAAGGTTGTTCTCTAATAAGCGCATAAATGGTGTCTATCTTAATCAATGACACTACTCTAGAGATTATCAGATGATTAGGCAATAGTTAGAATTGAATGTATTCATAAGTGATGGTTGGCATAGGATAGCTCTGTGTACTATGTTATGTAAAAATGGTTCCTTTTATGATTTTTATTTTTAATCAGTGTATCTATTGATGGCAATACCATCAACAAAAACAAAACAAATTTGTAAAGATTCTCTAACAAGCATAGTAACAAATGAATTATTCGGATTAGGTTTAGCAAGGTCAAAAATTTGTGATTGGGAAATAATTCGAATATAATTTGAAAATGATTCGAAATTATTCGAACTAGAGATCTCAGTCCTGCAAGAGAGAAAAACAAAAACAAAAAGATATATTATGTGAAAATTTCAGGAAAAGTTCGTAAAATATGCGAATTATTCGGGTTTAATTTGGTAAAAGTTTGATCAACTAAATAATTTGGCATTCGGTTCGACATCACCAAAAAAATAAATTATTCGTGTATAATACACGAATCTTGTGACTATGCTAACAAGTACAGGAATCCGATTTTGGATACAAATTAAGCTCAATCTCAAGCGCCTAAATGCGGAATGTATCGATTGATTTTTCGTTTAATTAGAATTATATGTAAAATTTTGTTTTAAATTTCAGTGGGACATTATCAATTCAATTTAAATTTCTCCTATTAGTGGAAGCAATTATTTGCAATCTGTAACTGTACTAATAAGCTGATGCTAAAAGGCACAATATTTCCCATCTTTCTTCCATAACAAATGGAAATGAGATTTTTTGCAAATTTCGTTTAATTATTTTCTGATATTGCAATTCATGCTAAACATTAATTCTATTTGTGAGTAGCACATGAACATTTTCTCGACTGTTTGAAAATGGCACTCAAGTGTCAGAAACATAGCTCCACATGTTCATGCCAAACTTAATTTGGGCCGAATTAATATATTAAGATATTGGGTTAGATATATTCTTAGACTAGTGATATGCTATAATCTCTGAATAAGTCTCTCTGAAGTGGTGCGATTGAATAGGTGTGCATATGTTCTGTAAATATATAGTGATCTGTCTATTTTCCGTTAGCTATTCTGTTCACTTTATTTCAAAAACAAGAGAGAGAAAGAGAGAAAAGAATGAGCTGTTAGTTCGATACTAGCATACTGAATTACAGTAATTTATTAACTTGATCGTGTGAATACTAATAGAGATACAACTGCTGTCGCTGGTGCGTATATCTGACATGGAGAAGAAGCAGAAGAGGGCAACTGCTGGAACGACTAGACAAAGATATCCATGCGCTTCTATTGGTAAACTCTATATTAATCTTGAAATTAGTTTTGTACATAAATTCTGGTTTTTAAATAGTGAACAAACTGATGAACTGAACCGAATTGTTGCACGATAATCTATCCAAAACCTTTCAATCAGAGCATGGATTAAGTTGTTAGTGTTTAATTTCGGGTGTTATTTTCATATATCTTGCACATTACCAGATCCTAATTTGTGACCACAGTAAAATAATGGGTTTAATTTGCAAAAGACACCTAATGACGAGTATATATTACTATTGTTATTGCTATAGAGATAGCTCATGGTGGTTCCATGATACTATACAGGATCAAGTCTGAAGAGAGATCTTGTTTTATTGCTTTTGTCTTGAATTGTTAGACAAAATGACTTATTAAATTGTTATAATTTCTTGTGTTATTTGCAAATTTTGCTCACATGGGAAAATAAGATAAGAGACAGTTTTCTATACTATTTCTTTGATATGCTATTTGTTGTGTTATGCATGACAGGAGCGGATCCAGAATTTTTATTAGGGAGGAGCAAAAAAAAAATAAGGAATTGAATTTAAATAGTTAATCTGATTCAAACCCATTAACTAATTGAATATTAGATAAAAAAAAAAAAATGCTCAAGTCTCTGATTTCGGAAGCCTGACTTGACCTGTATTATTTTGGTGCTCTTGAGTTTTCTATTACAAGCCCATAAATTCAATTCGGCCCATCTGAATTGAAGACGAGCCCAATTCGAACAATATTATAAGCCCATAAACCATTTATACAACTTTTATCAGAATGCTCATCCTATGAAAAATACTTCATGATAAATTAAATTTGTTAATTGCTGTTCATGACTAGGCTCACCTAAAGACATTTCTTCTTGATTAATATTTAATTCTTTCTTTCTTAATTTCTGATATATAGTTTGCACTTTATGGCAATTTTGTTGACACTTGTTTGTAAGTTGTAACTACCTAAAATTATGTTTATAGATCTGAACTATACTTGAACCGTCTTACAAGGGTTGATGCTTATTTTATTTTATTTTCTTACTCTCCATTTTTGATATTGTCTAACGAACCTACCATCTCGGAAGCGTGCTAAAATATTACCCTCACAAATTATGAATAATATATTTTAAATGCTCTGGCAATATACTAATTTAGAAAAATTAATCTATGAGAAATAAAATATTTAAATGCTCTTTTTTTGTACTTGGTTATTTCGGTTATTATGAAGGCACTCTGATGGTGAATGTGTATCCTCTGCATTAACTGAAAATGAAATCTTTTGAGTTAATGAATTTCAACTGTCTGATATTAAACAGAATCAATCTGACTCCTATCTATAACATAGGGGCTCTTTAATATTAGTGCAAATCTAGTCCGTACGAATCTTAAAACATATCGAATGGTTGAGATGCATTAACTCAAAAGATTTTGTTTTGAGTTAATGCAAAGAATACGAATTCCTCTGATCGTAAGGCTTCCCAAATTGGCAACAAAATACTGCTATTGACTTAACAATGGCAGTACCTAAAGCACGAGTCCGCATCGTCTGTACTAACTCAAAAGAGTATCTTTTGAGTTAATGTATTTTGACTGTCTGATTGTAAACGAAGTTCATCTGACTCCCGCTTATAATGTAGAGGTCTTTAATGCTAGTGCGGATCTATTTCGTACAAATTTTAAAACTAATTAGACGGTTCAGATACATTAACTCAAAAGATCCCTTTTTGAGTTAATGCTGAGGATACAAATTTATAATTATAAAGCCTCCTCCCCCAAAAGAATAATAGTAATAGTAATAATAATAATAATAATAATAATAATAATAATAATAATAAAAAAAAGTAATCACAATTAATAATGAAGTAAATGCAAAAATGGGCACGGTAAAAAGTAATTAAATTCTTTTTGCTGGTTACAGCTAAAGTTATGAGGTTAATTAAGAAGTTATAATTATTGTGTCGCTTGCACAATAATTAAATTCTTTTTGCTGGTTACAACTAAAGTTATGAGGCTAATTAAGAAGTTATAATTATTGTGTTTCTTGCACAATATAATGACAAACAAGAGAATCGAAATCTTTTTGGCCCAATGCATCTTTACCCTTGTACTGATAAAATGTAATAATTACATGCAAAGAAGAAAATTAAGCGTGCTTCAAATTTAAGGCACGTCACTTTGCCATCAGGCCTAATTAATTAAAGTACGATCAGATCTAGCTAGGGGTGCAAACGGATCATATAGTGGTAAAATCATATCTGTATTTCCTTTTAATTTTCAGATATAGATACAGATCAAGTATCAAATATTCATAGATATATATATAAATATTTTTATAATTTATAATATACTATATGGTATATATTTATTATTTTAATACGGATAATTAAAATTCAAAACTATTTCCGTATTCGTATCCACACAGATATTTAGATATCGAATATCTATATTTAATTTTCAGATACGAATGCGGATACGGTCAGATAAATCCGATCCGTTTGCACCCCTAGATCTAGCCTGTAGGTTGCACCTGCTGCATGCTAAGTAACATGCTTTGATTTAAAAGAAAAGAAAAGGAATAATGATATTGTTTCGTCGGAAAACGTATGAAAAGATAAACCATGCACATTTGAAGCATAAATCATACACAACTTTTTAGTAAAAAATGATAAATTTTATATAAAGAGTGAGAATTTTTCACAGACGATAATTATATAGTTGAACTAACAAAAGTATCTCATAAGGCTATGCTTCAATTAGAGATATGCGGAGGATGAAAAAAGAAGAAATACTGTGCAGAGAAGATTATCATTCCAAACCGCAGCTGCATGGTAATTTCTTCTGCTCCAGAGAAGGTGAACAAAAGAAGAAGCGGAGGTAAAGGCTTATTGTTCGGAGGGTAGAGTGAAGCTATGAATCATTGAATTTTGAAAAATTATGTCACCTCTAAATCGGAGTGTAAAAATATTGTTATGAGGTGAGGTTATCTATCTTCGATCTGTTCCTTCCCTTTCTTTTAATGAAGAGGTTTATCTCTCAATTCTGGAGCACAACTAAGATTTTAGAATAAGAAAAGCGCTTAGTGTTGTACATTATTTAATTTTTATGTTCTTCTTTGACATGAGTATGCAAAGTAATTTCCTCATGTTATTTTTTATTTAGTATAACATTTTTTGAATAATTTTCTTATGTTATTTCTTATATAATATAATTTTTTTTTATGAAGTAGATGTTATTTTAAACCAATAACTTAATTTCAAAGACGACTAAGTACAATATTGAAATTTTTAATTCGCAAAAACTAATTATTAAGTTAGAAAAGGATACGTAAGAAAAGGGGAGTAGCGATTGAACTTGATCGGATCTGTTTACTTGCTTTGGAATAACAAAAATTTAAGGAGAAAAGAGAAGAGAAGAGAAGAGAACGGAGATAATGATTATATGTAAATAATCAACTGAGTTTTGTAATCTCTGAATCAAAATATTGAAGATGTGAACTTTTTATGATGTCCTTTTTTAGACATTAATTTTGTTTTGAAAGGCATCCTAAAAATGCAAACTTAATAAGATGTTAGCATATATTATACCAATTTTTGAAAAAATAGGCAGAAGCCCTTCCACTAGAACAAAATGCAAAATACTAAGTTCAAAGAAAATAAAAGAAAAACTACCCAATGCCATGATAGGTCTCAGCAGCACACCCAGCATCATCAAATAGCTAGACACTGAACCCTTGAAGAGGTAGTATCAAGGTTTCAGCTTTTATTCAATCTCATCATTGACCATAGGCAAAACACAATTACATCCAACTTAAACCCATCAAACAGAAACAAAAATCATGTCAAGCAACATAATATATTATATCAATTTCATGACGACCTACAATAAAATCAGTCCCTATCTATAAATAAACAATCCATATTTCTATCTTCTTCATTTCTCACATCAAGTGATACATATATAGAAAACATAATTTTGTATATTTCTTCTTAATTTACTTTTCATACAAAAGTCTCATTTCCACATCAAGTGAAACACATACAAGTCATATCTTTGGAAATTCTTGTTTAATAGTTGAACATCCTCCTAAACATCCAATATTTTGTAATACTGTCATATTTTTTGGTCAGATTGTATATATGAGTCATAAATTGGTGAAGCAAACATCTTTGTGTCTCGACCAATCTACGTCAATTTTGTAAAATCCAAATTAATAATGCTTGTTTCGTTAAAAATATTAAATTTTGTTCTATTTTTTTTTTAAAAACAAAATCTCTAATTCATATAATATATTAAAAAAAAAGTGGGGGCCAGAGGTAAATCTATTGCGAGTCATTGAGATACCGTCATGCATACACGCATCATAAGCCACCTTGTTATCAAATCATGATTTTTTTAGGTCAATGATAAAAGCAAACGGTGACGCTCCTCCTCCATATATATAATCTAATTATGCCCATCGCAATCATATATATATATATATAGGTAGCTTGCACACCAACATGCCATCATGGTTTTTAAATTATGAACTTAGCTTTCGGTTTAAATCTTACAATCTACTATTATAATTCTACAGTGAATGTATCACAGTACACCAAAAATTCTTATTATTGAATAGAATCAGTCATTATTACTAAGTTAGGTGTTTTCAATATTTATAATATAAGTCGTTCTACATTTGGTAATTACGAAAAAAAAAAAAAAAAAGCATCGTCAAATTAACCACTGTTCAGTATACCTTTCTTAAATATAATATACAATCTAGTGTAACTGGTATTTATTTGCCATATATATATATATGTTGAAAGATTTGTTGGTGGTGCTATTTTTTTGTGCTATATATGGTAATTAGCTATGTACGTAACAAATGTGTTGAGATATATAGAGGCAGAGAGTATATATGAACAATAAATAAGTGAGCTAATATCTTTTATAAAATAGAAAATTTGTAATTAAAGAACAAAATTGAAAATTTTAATTTACAGAGGGTGATTATTATAATTAGCACCTCTTTCCCTACATCGATCTACTTTAATTCGCCCAGTGTTGTAAAAAACGGTCTTACAAGTCGTTTAATCATTAACGGTGGTTAAACCGTTACGAATACACTTAATGGATGCCTATTCGTGGATGAAAACGATTAATCGGTCGTTTTACCATTTAATCATCCGTTTATTCCCGTTTATTTTCGTTTATTTTCATTTATTTCCGTTTATATCTGTTTTTTCCAATTTTTTCAATGAATATATATTTATTTTTCACATTGACTTTTTTTTCTGTGATAATGTGTGATTATAAGTTTTATAAATTATGTATTGTAGTTTTATTTGTGCTTGAACATACATCCAATATTTTTTATATATGTTTTTTCTTCTTACTTTGAAATTGATTAATTCTTCTGTTGTTTTGTATACCATATATTTTTCTTAATAATTACTGATGTAATTTTTTTCAATTAGTACGGTATGTTTATTTATGAAACTAAGTTGTTATTATAAACTAAATTTAGTGATTTTATGTTGAAATATTTCATTTCTTTCAAATAATATGTTATTAGTATTTGAAAAAGTTTAATTCTTGAATTTATTTTTTCATTAAATAATTGTGTTACTTACAAATGTAAAGTTTATGCGTTAAGAAAAAAATAAACGTAGTGTCATATTATAATAATAGAACTAAGTTAAATTAAGTTTATTTAATAAGTTTAATAATTTAAATAAATTATGATATATATACATAAATTTAATAAAAATATTAAATTGTTCACATAATTCCGATTAACTGCTTGGCGGTATATGTCCGTCCGACGACCGTATACCGTTATTTACAACACTAGATCCTTATAAATTTATTTGTAATGCTTGTTCGTCCATTTACTTCGAGATCCTTATAAATTTATAGATTTACAGTGCAGATTCGAGCGAAAGAGAAACAATAGTTATAGAATACAAGATAGTACAGAATAGTGATACATTATAAATCATTTGACGAGAAAAAAAAATATAAATTGCTTTAAATTTTAGTATTTCCACATGTATCATGTATATGTCTCGATAAATAACTTTAAAATTACAAAAATATTCATAACGGTGGAAACTCTGGTCGAAATAATTTATTTGTAATTCATTCCAACAATTTTAGAAATATTTAGGTTAAAACATAATAAATATAAAGTTAACAATTCACCTTAGTCACCCACGATTTAAAAAAAAAAATTAATTAATACAAAAAATTGAAAAAAAAAATGAAATTAATTTATTGTCAATTCAATCAAACTAGAAAGATAAAATCATATCCTTTTCACCGATATCTGTAAACTTTGGACTCATACTATTAAATTATTATTTTACGGATCACATCAAAGCACTTCAATTTTTAAATAAAAAGAAGAAAAGAATAGATTGCTTATTAGTGGGAACAGAAGAGGGGCACAATTGCAATATTTCAATAGTTAAAAAAAATCCAATCAAACATATTCGGATTTAACCTAAGACTTCAATCTTATTTTATATGATCAATTTGCATCGGAACGAATTATACAAATGAACTAGGTCCATAGTTGATCGAAACGAGATTTGGTTGGGTTAATTTAATTTAATTTTTATTTTTATTTTTATTTTGACACCAAGGAATTATTTAGTGTTACCGGGAAAAATAAAATGTCGACCAGCATGTTAAATTGCTTAATTATAATAAACTTGAGGGACAATTCTAGTAAATGAGTATAGAAATGGAAATGGAAATGCTGGAGGATGCATTTGTAATTATTCCAATTTATAGGGGCATATAAAAATGTCATACTTTAAACCATCTTGAATTATTCCAGACAAAAAAAAAATAAAGCTTGCTTCATGCTGCCATTAAACAAAGTGTATATTCTTAAACTTTTCATTTATCTATTCTGATTTCTTTTTTTTAAAATAACAGTAATAATCTTTGATTTTAAAATTTTCACAATATTATGTCTAGTTTATGAATGCATGATATCTTGAGTTTACAATTCAATCTGAATGTATATATATACAAACATTGTCAAATTTTTAAGAATAGACATTAAAAAAATCAATATTTCCCTCTATAAGAAACAAATTTGGATCTAATGGAAATAAAAGCATCCAAGTTCTACTCAATGTTTATAAGATTCAATAAGGTCTGTTCGGCTGCCAATGTGTCTGTGGGAAAAAAAAAAAAAAGATTTACTCAGATTGAATTCTTTTTCCCACGCTCATAGTGTTTTGACCATTCAAATTGAATCCGAAACCAAACTCATTCCCGTTCCTGGCTAGCAGCCGAAGAGGCTCTAATCAAAGCTTACACAGTTAAAGACTCTTTAGTTTTTTTTTTTTTGAACACACACACATATATATTTTGTCGTTTTCAATTTGATTTTAGAAAAATTTGATCGCTAGAACTCTTAAAGACTCTTTAGTTTCAATAATGTATTATTTTTTCATTTATTGTTTGAAAAGTAAAATGTAATTTTGTAAGAAGGTCTCCATATATTTTTCTTTTCTAGTTCTATTATAGTTCCATAAATCAATTCACACTGAATTAAAGGCATGTCTTATGTAAAACTCAAGTAAAGTTGAGTCATTTATTTAATTTATTTTTCTAATGTTTGTATAGGAAAATTCAGCTTTAGTGCGATTATGTTTGGCACTTTTACGGGAATTTGCAGTAAAAAAAAATCAAGAGCAAATGACCTTTTGTCTGATTTGACAATTATCACTTAATTTAATTATGTCTGATGTCAGATGCTTAGAAAATGCACAAATTTGATCATTTCTGGACCTACAGAGCGTCCGGTGCTTCTGTAGCACTTCTTTTGTGACATTTTGTGCAGTGTGGTTTTTGTTGCACCTCGATAATTTTGGAAAAAAAAAAAAAAAAAATTCCTCCTGAGAGAATTCTTTTTTTTTTCTTTTTTTTTTCAAATTGGAGGTAATGATCTAAAAATTTGTATACATTAAAAAAAAAGTTTTTACAAAGAAACTTAGATGGCTAACACTCCAGTCCTATGTAAGAGTAGAGTCAGACTTTCTGATTATGGGGGTCAATCATATAAAATTTTTATGTTGTGAATGAGAATCAATTTTTACTCTAAATTATATAAAAAACTGTGTATAAATATGAAATTTTTGAAAAAAAAAAAATAGGGTCAATTGACCCCATTAACTCTTACTCCCTCCGCCTCTGAACATATGTACACATATGAGTACAACTTTATTTACAATTTGTTCTCATTGTGGTCATGTCATCGCTACATTGTCTATTGATGCCTCAACCCAGCTCAGAAATGTACGTTCTCCACCGCGTCATTGATTAGTATGGCTAACGCCTTTATTTGGTCGGAGAAAGTTCGTCAATTTTTCTCCTTCCACAGTACCCATACACTAGATGTCTAGGTTGAATCCACTAATCTCTTAGCACTGATCTCATCATGAAACGACCGTCCCACCGAATGCTTATCCTCTGCATTAACTCAAAAATAAATCTTTTGAGTTAATGAATCTCAACCGTCTGATTTAAAACAGAGCCAATCAGACCAGTGCTTAAGATATAGGGGGCCATTTAATATTATTGCAGATCTAGTCTACACAAATCTTAAAACAGATCAGATGATCAAGATTCATTAACTCAAAAAATTATCTTTTGAGTTAATGGAGAGGATGCGAATTCCCATCCCATCAGAGCGTTACAACTGTATTTTCCATATGAGGTGGGGTATATGAACAGATTCACAAAATGTGATTCCGTGACTCCATTAACGGAGCAATATTACACAGCTTGCATCCTTGTGTCACCGTACAACCTCTTCCGACAAGAACCTCTTGGAGTGAGAATCCTATCTTGCAACATTAACTATAAATATGCTTTGACTTTTGGTGGAGCCTTATCCCCCATAATATATAGTTTGTTATAAATTGACTGGACCCCTTTGTCATGTAGAAATTAATAGATATCAAAGCACAAGAAAACTTGCGGATGCATGCTATTGCTAGATGGACCTCCCAATCCATTGTTCAATGGGGTCCGGATCCCCTAAAGTAATCCAATTGTCGGGTTTTGAATCGAGACCGTCTGATTCGAATCCGTCGCTCGAGATTGCTTCGTGATTTGAATTCATCTCTCGAGATTTGTGCACCTACTTTGGATAGATTATCACAAATTTGAATTGGACGGTTCTGATTTAAAACCCAAAGATTGAGTTACTTTCCTGGATCTGAACTCTTGGATGGAAGCAGTTGCGGTAGGTCACTGATGAGGAAGTTGGATAGTAATCCCTTATCTTCAATCAGTGAGACCGCATAATTAGATACCATAATAGTAGAGTAACTGACTACAAAATTGTCACTGTATGCAAGAATAAAAGTGTTTTTTTTTTCGCAGATGCTTATATCGATAATACTGATACGTTCAAAATTAATGAGTCAGCTCATCACTAGCTCGATTCAAAATTAACAAGTTTGAGCTGGGATCTAGCTCACTCGTGAGCTGGCGAGCCAGTTCGGTCCAAGCATGAATATGTGCATTGGTATAAATTTGTGTGAATTTATTTTATGAACTGTGTTTGTATAAATTTAAAGATTTAGTAATTTAATATGTATGAATTTAGATACAAACTTAATTTATGACAATTAACTTTATAATATATTAGATTTTTTCTTATCTAAAACATTTGGGCTTTTGTCTCACAAGCTTTCATAAGCTGGCTCGGCTCGCTCGTTGCCAAAACAAGCGAGCCATGAGCCACTTTTTCAGCTCGGATTCAAATGTTGGCTTGCTCATGACTTGCTCGTTGCTAAAACGAGTAAACCATAATTTTGATCTAGCTCGGACCAAGCCAGCTTGTTACCAGCCCTAGGTGTAGCCTGAAAAATAGTCACTTATTACCTTTACAAATAATGACCTAACTTTATAGCAAACTCTCTGCTCTCGTTGCACATTTCATAGTTATTTATTGAATAGTGTTTTGTTCTGGTGTCCTACCATAGTGACAAATGAATTATTTGGATTCGGTCCGGCGAGGCAAAAAATTCGTGATTCGAGAATAATTCAAAAATAATTTAGAATTATCCGGATCAGAGATCTTAGTCCTGCAAGAAAGCAAAAAAACAAAAAAATATATATATTATGAGAAAAATTCGCGAATAATTTGTAAAATTTGGAAAAATTTTGTAAAATTAGCTAATTATTCGGGTTTAATTCTGTCAAAGTTCGGCCAACCGAATAATTCGGCATTTGGTTCGACTTCACCAAAAAAATGAATTATTCAGATATAATACACGAATGTTGTCACTATGTATCCTAGATCGATGACCCGTAGTAATAGAATGGTGCTAGAGATTAGTTTTAACTTCTTGAGTCATAGTGACAGTATAAAATTTGTGATTCTAATATAATACATTAATAATTCAATATGGTTTGTTCTCTTATTAACACACTCAACATTCCAAAATTCGAAAGTTGTGAGAAAACTTAAATTTTGTGAATAGTTCTGTTATAAATCTAGAACAATTATTCATAAGATTCATAAGATTCTTGAACATACAAATGAAATCATCCGCTAATAAATTCGGAGTCCATTCAATTCAAATGAAATATTAGCGTTCGCCATTAAATTAGATTAAAATAAAATTGGATGCGATTGCGATGGATCCAATAATTCTCCCTTTGGTCAATCATTAAGTTAGAGAGAATAAACTATTGATGTAGGTGAGGTGATGTGATGTGATGCAATCGTCAGGTAGTTAAGAGATTACAAATGACACTAGATCTTCCGTGGCACTAACCTGTGTGGCAACATATATGAGTATGTACAAAGGTTCGTTTTGATTCTTTTGATCATAGTAACAAGATATCCGAATTAAATCAGTTTAATTATTTTTTGGGGTGATATTGAACCGAACACCGAATTATTCGGTTGACCGAACTTTAACCCAATTAAATCCGAATAATTCTCAAATTTTACAAATTATTCACGAATTTTTCCTAAATTTTTCCAAGAATAATTAATTTTTTGCTCCCTTGCAGGACTGAAATTTATGATCCAGATAATTCCGAATCATTTTCCGAATTATACCTGAATTACAAATTTTTAATCTCACCGAACCGAATCCGAATAATTCATTTGTCACTATGCTTTTGATTGCAAACTCCTGTTAGGTAACAGGTTACCACCAAAGTGCAACACGTGCAATGGCGTACAAATTAAGTCGCATTACACATTAGTATCAGTAAGATTATGTGTTAATTTATATACATATTGATGCCAACGATCAATAAATCACAATTTTATTTTATTTATTTGGAGATGATTCACGTTTAATTTTTAATGCTTCAAATTATAATTATAGTAGGTCCACTTCAAAAAATAAAGATTGATCCGTACTTTGGATCAATATTTCTGTTTATAAGTTCAATTAATAATTGATCGATGTAAATTGTTCAAATACCTTGTATAATTGATAATTGATCCGTACTTTGGATCAATCATTGATCAATATTTCTGTTTATAATTTATGCGGGCGAATATACAGGCGCATATGCAGAACTACATATATTGACTGAATACAAATTTCTATTCGGATTACAACTGAATAAGCACATGTGGACGCATTGTAGTACACTTGAATATAACCTCACTCAATAATAAAATAAATTATAAATGTGAATACTGAAATTTAGTCAAAAAGTAAATTTCGCTTTGGAAATTTCGTTTCTCCTTTAGGAAAAGTTTGGATTGAGGACCGTGCTCCTGTTGAGACAATTAATTGCAAGACATTTATTCCAAACAATGATAACAAATTATGTAAAGTCCTATTCGAATGTCTCTTAAAATTCCCAAAATGTGTACAATTAAAAGCTATAATAATTACTTCTATGTTCTTTCTCTTTCATCTACAAAACCCAACAAAAGTATGCATGTTCTTTTGTTAAAAGCTATAATAATTCTTTAGGAATGGAGATACTAAAAATGATGAATTGCTATAAGTTTTTGCTTTTCTTCTTTGCTTTATATATATATATATATATATATATAGAGGCTAAGATACTGGGTATGGACTTTTTCTTTTCTTTAGTTTATTAATTTTTGTATTTTTAGGTTTCTTTGGATTTTTACTTTTCTTTTAAAAATTTCAACTCAAACTACTAAAGCAATTAATTTTTGGTTTGAGATACAAAACTATTTGAGTTGTTGGATTGATGCATAAGGGTATGTGTGGTTGCAAAACAAAAGAATAGCTAGAATAGCTAAATTAACTATTGTTTGTCTTATTAGAATAGTCAAATCTTAAATTTTTAAAAAATAGTCTATTCTAATAAGAAAAAAAAAATAGATTTACTATTTTAGCTATTCTAACCCAACCAAATACCGAAAAAGCTATTCCAAATAGCATAACTCCAAGAATAACATATTCTTAATCCAACCAAACATACAGGGTAGAGGCTGAAAGTCGCTATTCTCTTTCGCACAAGATGCATCCTATGCGGCTGTATTTATTCCTTGAGGTACAAAATAAATATTTTATTCTTTATTAAAAACATAAAAAGTCCATCGGACTCAAATTTAAACTTGGGTTCCTCTACCATCTTGACTGCTTTAAAATTCGTGCGTGCAAGATCGGCACGAATTTTGAAGCGAACACACATGGCTATTGAAGCGACATGCACAGATCTTAATATGATGTGTGCGGATCGGAATTACTTTATGAACCGTGTGCGCTAGATCAGTATGAATCTTGCAACGAACACGCACAAATATTGAAGTGACACGCATAGTTCTTATTGCAATGTGCGTGGATCAGATAGTAGAGGAAGCCTTCAAAAACAAATTTGAGTTTTAATGTAAAAGACAGTAAAATGGATAAAAAACAAATTTTAAGTTTAGAAAGAGAAATATGTAAATGGAATTTCAACTTTTAAAAAGGGAAATATATAATTTTCAAGTTTTTGAGGGGTATACGTGAAATTCCCCCTATAAATAAAATTCTTATCCTCATTTATGATTCTCCAGCTACTACAAATTATTGTTCTACATTATGTAAAGTTATTTTTTTTTTATATATATTATCTTATCTCGGTAGCGAATTATCTCGCATAAGTTAGGTATTATATACCTCGTACCAAGCACAGAGAATTGATCATTATTTATTTTAATAGATTAGCTTTTTATGTTGGTTGCATTGTTTACCGTTTCACCAATGGATACAAATAGCAATTCACGTGTATGCTGGTTTGACGATTGTATCCATTCAATTCGGATCTTATATGGGAATCGTACGACGCTAAGCGTCTCAAGATTCGTGTGCTCCTTTTGAGATCCCAAACCCTCCCCCGAAAAGCCATCATCGCACTCCATTATTAACGAAAGTCCATAAAATCATAACATCGATCCTACGTGTTTTAATGTCGAAATTTACAACAACAAAAAAAAATAGAGAGAGACTACTACGGATTACTGAGATTGCTTCGCCTATTTAGTTTCTCATTTCTTTTGTTTCAAACACTTAACCGTTTCTATATAATTTATCCAAGTCTTATGTACCTATGTTAGACAAATTTGGTTTTAATTGGACCAATGTGAAGTTCAATTTACAAATTGAAATACAGTAGAAAATATTATTGAATATGTTTTTTGTTTGAAGAATGAATTTATGATAGATTTTTTTTATGATATTTAGTAATGTATATTGGTATCTATGAAAACAAAGAAATGAATTGTGTTTTCTATTGGAAAAAAAAAAATCTTAACTACAAAGGAATTTTATTTTACTAATTATTTTTATGGTTCAATATTATTGGCTAGAGAACATTGAGATAAGATTAAAGAGGTGATATGTGGTTGGATATCTGAAGAAGATGTTGATTGTATATATACTTCTAAACTATAAGTTTAGAATGAGACAGTATTTGTAAGGATATACTGATATAAATGTGATTTTTCTATTAGCGATAGTAATATTCACCAGAGTATACCGATAGCATTCCTTGTAAATACTGTCTCATTCTTGTAACATGTAGATTTAAAATCTGAATAAGATTCTCAAGCGATTATTAATTTAGTTGAATGACTTGATTCTCAAGTATACTAAAAAAAAAATTAAGTGCTGAGAATGGAACATGTAATAAATGAATCCGGTATTGAACGATATCGTGAGGCGAAAGTTGCCTGTGGGATGCGAGAAGTCAGATCCCATAAAGTACCTCATTTTTTTAGTTTTGATCTGGACCTTTGAGCTGCTTTAACACAAATATTAAAGAGGTCCGTGCATTTCATCACGGGCCGGATTGGCCCCAACTTTTGATCGGACAGTCCGCATTAAAACTAAAAAAATAAGTTACTTTAGAGAATACGGAATCGTGATGCGATAGGTATATGTGAGGCCGTACTATTCTAATTGGGTTTCCGTAATTTTTTAGCCGTTAGCTAGTTCTGTTATTTTAGGACTAGTAATAGTTTTTTTTTTTTTTTTTTAATTTCCAATGAAACAAGCAGTACAAGCCTTTTTTTTTTTTAATAATAATAATAATTTACACAAGTTTTATCACTTCAAATTATCATTTTGAACACTATTCCCTTTTTACATCTAGGTGTGTCAAGAACCAGTGACTTCAGCTGCTAGGCGGGAACGGGAATGGACTTGGATTCGGGTCCAATTTGAATAGCCGAAATACTATACGCGTGGAAAAAAAATCACTCTTAGTGATTTTTTTTTCCCCACAGACACAGTGACAGCCGAACAGGCCCTAAAAGAGCTATATTATTTTGTAACATTATTATATAATAAAATACTAACTTCTTTCACAGGAAAAAAAAAATATAGGACTTATAATTTTTAATGTTGTATCAAATTGATTTGATTCACTAATAATTGTTTTTAATGTTGTATCAAATTGACATTTTATGCGGTTCAAAAGAAATGTAAAGTCACAATAAGCTACAGTAAATGAAACATTTTTATCTACTTGTACAGCGACCCTTTCAAAATTTACTATACTAAGCAGGTTGCTATCATGATATATATAACATTGAAAAATATATAAGACAGAGAGTTGGATCATTTTAATTAATTTTAAAACCAATAAAGGTGGAAAGTTTTGATAAATTCTGAAAATATCCATGCTCTTTGATATCTCCTATTCAGAGATTACTGGTCTAAAATTCTTATTTTAAGTTATTAGGTGGACAATGATGGCAAATCAAGGTCTAATCAATAAGATTTTATGAATAATACATGTATTAATGGTGTGTAGGAAGTTTGCACACATTAAACTAAACATTACAAAAGTTGGTTAACAATTAAGAACGAGGCAAGTATTTCATATATGTCATTTTCTATTAGATCTAAATTAGATAAAACTTGTTGACACGGACACACACAAAAATGTATTTTGTATACGTATATGTTTGCATCGTGCAAATTAGTGTTAGAATAGTGCAATTAGGCAATCAATGCTGGTTAAATAGTATAGTTAGTTAGTGGGTGCGGAGTCTTTTCTTACAATTAATTATGTAAATAACTTTCCTTATCAATATATTGTTAATGGCAAATTTTGCCGCAGACCTTAAAAAAAAAAAAAAATAGTGCAATTAGAATTAGTATATGATAATAGAGAGAAAATAATGATTTTTGAATTGGTATGGAAATAGTGTGTAATGTAGTGTTATTCGAATTAGTAAAAAAGTTATTTGATATTGTACATTTGCAATAGTAAATATATGTAATTCTCACGCGAACGAGATAGTGGAGGGCTGATGAAGATGAAATAGATAAGTGAGACGCAAACAAATTATCACGATGCGGAGATAGCAGGAATGACACCAACTTTGTTAGATCAGAATTATATTGGTGGAATTTGAGAAAAATATATATTTTTTCGAATAACAAAAAATATTATTTAGATGTCCATATATAACTATACCAAATAGTAGCTATTTTTGGATTAGCTATCATATATTCTCATCAATCCAAACATGGACTAGCTATTAAGTTTGGAATATTTTATTTATTTAGAAATAAAGAAATGAATTTAAACGAAACAAGCACTTTGGATGCTGAAATTTGAAAAAATAGCTTCACCGAGGCGATGCCTCGGCTCTCGGTGAAGGGTGGAAACATGCTATGATTTATGAACCTTAAAATCTAAACTCTCCATCTTCAATGAGGCACTATCTCGGTGGAGCTGTTTTTCAAAATTTCACCATCCAAGGTTATTGTTTTGTTAAAGTCCATTTGTTTATTTTTCTAAATAAAATAATCAATTTGGAAGCTCATATGGTCCAAGCATTTAATGTACAACATGTTCATGTATTTGATATATACATAGAAATAAGGACTTCTGAAGTCCTATCATGACAATTTTCTACAATGGAGTAACTTAGTGGCAACCAGTTTCCAATCAATTGATTACATGTTAATTATGTGTGTTTGGGTTTTGACCTGTAAATTTATTAGCTAGCTAGGTTAAATTGTTAATGAAATGATTTTATTTTCTTGTTCTAGACTTTTCACCAACTTTGTAGTGTCATGTGTGAAGTTGTGAACTCTTGATATTTTTATGCTCCAAATTAAATGTAAATTATGTACAAATTTCAACAATTTATAGACCTCATATAAATTTAAATTTTAAAATTATTAATGCAATTTTGTGAACGAAATTAATGAAACATAATGTTAGAGCTTGATAGAATGACGAATTAGTTCGGTTTGAAATTGGCTCGAACTATAATTATTAGCAAACCACTAATAAATATATACTGGAGACTTTGATACTATAAAACATAAATAAATATAAACTCACATTTCGCTTGATTGAAGTCAATAATATTATTTTTCTTATACATGTTTCCATTAATTTGAACTAATATATACTTGTTACTTTTAACATTCATATCAGTTATAGATGCATATATAAAAATATTTTATGAACTTAGCTAATTAGATTCAAATTAGGTTTTCAGCTGTACATGATGCTTTCTGTTTTAATTTGCTTGAAAAAAAAAAAAACAGATTCCCATAATTAAATGACGTGGCATCTTTTAGTGGAGACTCCAAACTTAAAAATCAAATAAATTTATTACTTATAAATAAAGTCATGTAATTTCATATACACGCTTTAATTAATGACGAGCTTTATTATCATGCATATATACCGATTACGTAAGAGAAGAATCATATTTAGCACTATCGACTAATTATGTATTTGAGCATCTACATCCCAGCAACTCAACTAAGTTTCTAAATAACTGTTAACCACTTTTTAAACATTAAAGTCTCTAAAGTTTATATTAAATCACATCATCAATAAATTAAAAATTAAAAATAATTTAAGCCAATCATTTTGACGAGTGTGGAGTTTATAAACATGGTAATTGTTTTTGGATTGCTAATCTGATGTGTCAATTGCTAATATAATTGTTGGGTTGTATGACTATTGCTTATTTAACAATTGTTGGAAAGAATTGCTTAATAAGAAATAATTTTCTAAATATGAGTTGGCCAAGTATTTGATTGATTGTATCAATATAGGGGTGGATTAATTGTTTAATTTCTAAAATTTTCATAACTGCTATTTAGCAACTAATTTTAATTGCTAGATTGGAGATACTCAACTTTCATACATAGTTTCTAAATATAAAAACTATCACACATTTCTGAAACTGAATTAGAAACTATCACATCAAATTAGAAACTCTTATAGTATCATAGATGAAACTGAATTAGAAACTGTCACATCAAATTAGAAACTCTCATAGTACAAAGATGTAGATATATATATAGAGTAGGGTTAAAATGCACCATTGGTTTGTGCCCCAACCATACCCTAGGTCTATATCTCCGTTTACAAAGTTGAAACAGTCGATCCGAACCGTTCATCTTGTTCTACATATTAAAATGTGCTTAGAGACCAAATTTTATATTTTTTGAAATTTTTTTACTATTTTTTAGATAGGTACAAAATCACCGTTTTTGGATGGTCCAGATGTACTGATTTTGTACCTATATAAAAAAATAGTAAAAAAATTCCAAAAAAATATAAAATTTGGTCTCTAAGTACATTTTAATATGTAGAACAAGATGAACGGTTCGGATCGACTGTTTGAACTTTGTAAACGAAGATATAGAAATGAGGTATGATTGGGACACAAAACCAATGATGCATTTTAACCCTACTCATATATATATATATATATATATATATATATAGGAACATGCTAGCGTGCTATGCATAGCATAGAACCCCTCTATGCAACGGCTTGGATTTTGAGTTTTCAAATTTCTAATGGTCGATCCGAACCGTTCATCTTGTTCTCCATATTAATATGTGTTTGGAGACCAAATTTTACATTTTTTTGAATTTTTTTACTATTTTTTTAGATTTATTGAAAATCACTGTTTTTTTATGGTACAGATTTGCTGAAAACAGCGATTTTCAATAAATCTAAAGAAATAGTAAAAAAATTCCAAAAAATATAAAATTTGGTCTCCAAACACATATTAATATGGAGAACAAGATGAACGGTTCGGATCGACCATTAGGATTTTGAAAACTCGAAATCCAAGCCATTGCATGGAGGGGTTCTATGCTATGCATAGCATGCTAGCATATTCCTATATATATATATATATATATATATGAGGAGGGATCAAGTTGCAACATTTTTTGAGTTATAACAAGTTACAACAAGCATTATTTACATTTTCAAAGTCCAAATCGTCGATCCAAACCGTTAGATGTGATCTCTACAATAAAATGTGCTTGGAGACCAAATTTTACATTTTTTGAAAATTGTTTACTATTTATTAAGGTGGGTACAAAATTCAATGATATGAATTTGACTAGTTTTTGTACCCACCTTAATAAATAGTAAAAAAATTCCAAAAAATGTAAAATTTGGTCTCCAAGCACATTTTAATGTAGAGATCACATCTAACGGTTTGGATCGACGATTTGGACTTTGAAAATGTAAATAATGCTTGTTGTAACTTGATCCCTCCTCTATATATATATATATATATATATATTTTAGAATAGCAGAGATGTAGATATTATTCTTCAGTTACACAAAGAACACCTAGTGACCCAATACTCCAATAGCTATCAAAGAATAAAGCAACATATGAAGAGACAAAATCCTATTCGTATCAGATCACAATGGATCTAGAAGCTTTATGCTATCATGCTCCTACGTCACCATATTCGGTGAAATGCACAGATAACCCTAATTAAATTTGCACAACATAATATATGAACGGCTTAATTAAAATTTAAAGCCTATATTATGGAAGACCAGAAATCTATAATTTACATGTATTATTTGATTTACGACTTCTATTTTGACCAAAAATAATAATAAAAGTTGTTTTTTTCTTCTTGAGAGAAAAATGAAGAACTATTTAAGCTTTCCAAATTTCAATATTCACAAATGATTTCATATCCAGATTTTTGAACCTGAGAATCTGAAACATCTTGCATGAGACCATTATGCTTTTCCACTAAATCAAAAATTAATTCTTCTTTTTTTCTCCGAGGGTTAAAATTCCTATAATTTGTATATATATATATATTTGTTTCATTTGCATCATATGAACTATTTTTGACTCTATGAATACAATCAAATGCTAGCTAGCCTAGGTGGTGAAAATATACAATATGCAGAGATTTCCATGAAGTTACTAAGTAGAAAAGTACAAATCTGTCTAAATCCTGTGCACAGCTAAATTTCAATTCAAAAGGAAGTTTGAAAAGGGTTATTGTAAAAGCACCATTAGACAAAGAAACAAGCGAAGGGGCCTGAACCCAGACATATAAATCTGGGATTTGGAAGAATAATTAAAACATGGTTGTACGGAGACACATCAAAAGAGTACTTGTTGTCGGATCTCTTTTAAGGAGGGAGAGAGAGAGGGAATACTAAGAAACCACATAATTTCCATTGATTCAAACTCATGTTTTTTGTTATCGCTGATAGATATTGAGAGAGAGCGATGGACTATTGACTAATATGTTTTTAAAAGGACCACATTTGAAATTTTCAGCTTAAGTAGTTGAGTAAATTGGTTATATATACATAGGATATTAATTTTTATTATTTTTTTATGATTTATGAAAGATGATAAAAATTGACCAAAAATATTGACAATTTTCTTTTGTTTGCAAGTTAGACATATATAATAATTGAATGAACATGTGGTAATATATATACATAGTACGGATCGATCCGTGTTACGTATTTATATCTCTATTTTTAATATTCAAACTGTACATTCAAGCTATTAAATATGATTTCTATATATATGAAAATGTGGTTATACTTGGAAATCAAATTTTATATATTTTTATTCTTTTACTGTTATTTAGATCTGTAGAAACTCCGTTGCTGAATGTTCCGGTCCGATCTGTAGAAACACACACGTATGACACCGAATGTATAAATGTATGATAATATATTTTTCATATTTTTATGAAGGCATGTGGATCGATCAATAGTTAGAAGACAGACTTAATTAATTAATAATATATATATAGAGAGATAGGTTAATGTATTTTCGGTAACATATGGATCGAAATACACACGGTTCAAATTTAAAATTTTAAAATCTAAACGGTCGATCTGAACCGTTCATCTTATTCTCCATATTAATATCTGCTTGGAGACCAAATTTTATAATTTTCTGAATTTTTTTACTATTTATTAAGTCACTTTGAAAATAGCTAATCTAACGGTTTTACTGTTTTGTACAACCACTGTTGAATCAACAATTTTGTAAAATACTTAATAAATAGTAAAAAAATTCAGAAAAATGTAAAATTTGGTCTTCAAGCAGATATTAATATGGAGAAGAAGATAAACGGTTCGGATTTACCGTTTGGATTTTGAAATTTGGATCGTGTGTATTTTGACCCATATACTATCAAAAGTATATTAGCCCCCCTCTCTCTCTCTCTCTATACATATATATATAACAAGAAAACCATGCACACCAAATACCAATAACGAAAATAGCTTCAACATAGCCGCCACACCTAGAATTAAGTTAGATACGCACGCACCTCAACACATATATATATATATATATATATATATTCTACTGTTAGTCTTCTGTAGAACATGGAAAATTAAGTTTCCCTATTTAAATTCCATATCAGAATTTGCTTCCTAGAGAGCACTAGCTCGATTGTGGCTCTGCTTCATGAAGAAAAAACAAAGAAAAGCTGTCTCATAACTCATAAGCCGATCATCTCCAAAAAGTTAATTCCATAGAAAAGGCGAAAAGAAATATAGAGAGAAGAAGACAGTACTGCACTAATTAAGATGTGAAAGAAATCAATAAAGATGATAACACAAAAACATATAGAGATATTGACGGTTTTGTAAAAAAGGGTGTAGCTTCTAATCACATGATGTTTGTACAGTGATTTGTCATATTTTGTTCACATCTTTGTCGGGTTTGTGTGTTTAACTTAAATTTTTTTTTTTTTTTTAAATATGATTTGATTTGAATCAACCGTTTGTTTAACCTAAGTGATTAGTAATGTGTCTCCAACATTTTTTAACAAAGAATTAAGAATTTAGATGAAAAGCTATAGATTAAAAGAAAATTTTATTTAGCAATAAAGATGGATACTACAGACAACATTTGAAATTGAATCATGCAACAGAAGCATAATGTTGATAACAACCACTAACAAAAAAATAATCACTCGAAGATATCTATATATATATTTGAAATAAATATTCATAACAGTTATAGAAATTAAGAACGGTTAGATCCTGTTTGGCTATCAGATAGAAACAGGAATTAATGAGTTTGAATTTAAATTCAATTTGAAAAACTAAAACACTATGCGTGTGGAAAAAAAGAAATTACTCTGAATAATTCTTTTTTTTTTTTTTTTACGAACACAGTGCTCGGCCAGACATGACCTAAGAGAAAGCAAAGGAAGGTA
The DNA here is from genome assembly GCA_033356055.1 of Carex pumila. Lineage (NCBI taxonomy): Eukaryota > Viridiplantae > Streptophyta > Magnoliopsida > Poales > Cyperaceae > Carex > Carex pumila. The sequence goes on along the minus strand of JARJHM010001070.1, from coordinate 25,665 downwards.
CATCCTCTCCATCCATCCATGTGTAAAATTTGAAGCAAACACGGAATTTCAAGCATGAAAAAGAGAGAGAATAATGATATCTTATTGTCGGGAATTAATTTCAAGTTAATTATGTTCCCCACTAATCTTTTTTACAATTAATTATAATTATCCTAATCTTCCAAATTGCCCCCCCTTTTTCTCGCACCACCAAAAAATCACAGAAGAATTAAAAATAAAAAACCTAAAGTTAAACAAGATTAGAATTAAAAAATAAAAATGGAGAGAATTTCTATCATGAACCTCCTGACGTAGATCCGGCCTTTTCCTTAGCCTTCCTAGTACTAACACTCGGTGCACTTGGTGCACCAGTAGCACCGACACCGGTACCAACACGACTAGCACTGGTACCGGTGGTAGTAGTAACACTTGCAGAGGCCATAGCTCCGATGGACGGCTTTGTTTCCTCCGGAGCAGCTTCTTCAGAGGGCTCAGCTTGTTCAGAAGCTACTGAGCTCTCTGGAGGAGGAGCAGACGTAGTTCCAGAAGAAGAACCAGGAGGCGGGCCAGCTGGGGTCCGCTTTCGTTTCTTCTTCTCATACGGTATCCCTCGTGCTTTGGCCTGGGATTCCCGAACCTCCCGAAGATACATCCTGACCGCACGCGCAGCGAATGGGTTCGACTCGGGCCGGCCCCCACTTTCCTCATAAGCCGCTCTGAGTCGTCCAATGAGAGCATCGAGCGATCCCCATGCTTGCTTCAGTGGACAGGCGCACGGCTCAGGCGGGTTTGGTTTTCCAAAGTGAGGGCATGACTCTGCATGGACCTTCGTCTTGCCGAATTGATCCAAGTATCTCAAGAACTCAATCACATGTGCACCGCTGCACCGTTGGAGCGTAAGGGGCGGTTTGTGATTCCTAAGATATTGAAGGAAGGTGTTCCAGTCGCGGCGCTTCTGCGATTCGTACCGGCTCGGTGTCTGGGTAGGTTGTTGTTGTTGAGGCAGTGGTTGGGCTCCACGTGGAGGTGGTTGGGTGGAAGAGGATGATGGTGCCTCGGTTCCACCAGCAGGCCGGGTTGCGGTACTGGCAGAAGCGGAAGCAGAGGCAGTGCCGCCGGCATCCGGGGCGGGGTCCATGTATGAAGTATGAACCCCTCTCTAGGAACTGTACAAGAGAAGGGAGAGCGAGAGAGAGAGGAGAGAGAGCAGGGGAAGGAATTCTCCTCCTTCACCAAAGTGAAAATTGGGAAGGTTATGTTTTTGGGAGTGCCATGGAATTGTTACATTCCCGTTTGTTTTATGCTTCTACCTTCTGTACTAATTTTTGGTTTTTATTTATTTATTTTAGTTTTCAATGAATTTTGCTACGAGCACAAACACTGAATAACAAGCGAGCAAGCAAGTCCGCTTATTCAAATCAGTGTTGTAAATAACGTCCATTTAGATCGATTAATTGACTGATTAGTTGTTGATGATGATTAACAGCTGGTTATGAATTTTTCCGATTAATCAATCGATTATTCTCAATTTTTCCCGATTAATCGCTTGGCGGTACCCTGTCCATATGACAATCGCATACCGTTATTTACAACACTAATATAAATAACGTGTCATTACTAATAAATATTCATGTAATTTTTGCTTTGTAAATAATAATAGGTTGTAATTAATATATAATAAATGTTGTATTTACGTTCTTTAATAAATATTCTTTAAAAATTGATTTTTTTTTTAAAAAGCCAAATATTTTTAAAATCTGTATTGTTTGAAATTGTCAATATATTTTTTTGTCACATGATCTTATCTCATTATAATCATTTTTTTTAAAGTCTAGTAAAGTTCAAAAACACTCTAGCTGAGCTTAAGCTCATACTACTATAAAAATAAAGTTAATAATGTGCTTAAATAATAAGTAGCATAATAAAGCAATTTTTTATTTTTTTAATTGAACTAAGTTTTTTAACATAACATATTATAATTAAGAGAGGGTCACTTGACAATTCTTTATTTTAATAATTTTGACAATATTCAAAAGTGTAGTATAATTTTAAAATCCAATATTATACACACGATCTACATCACCGTAAATCAATTTGAAACTGCATAAAATTTGCTCGTCGGTTATATATCTAATAACTGTAACAACATATTTTAAATTTAGTTTTAGTTTTTAATTTTATTGCCAAAATTGTCAAAATAACCATTATCAAGATATCTGCATTTGCAGGTGCAATTCACCAATAAAAATATTAAAATTATTTATTTATATTGGCAATTTTTATTCAAAAACATATTTCCAATATTTATATACCTTCATTATCCATATTCTTCATAAACAAGATATACATATAATATATAGTAGTGTGGTAGCCAAGAAAAAGTTTCTATGAAGAAATATTGAGTACACAAAGCAATTCACTATTTTATGTTATTAGTACATTACCTAACTAATATTTAATCTCTTTGCTCTTGAAACCGCATCCATTATATTTATGTTGTTGTTGCACAAAAATATATCCCTAGAATTGAATTTGGTAAGGTGCAACTTACCAAAATTTATATAACACAACATAATTAGAGAGGGGATAATTCTCCACACAATAACTTCTTCTTGTTTTTTTTTTGCAATTTTTGTGTAATAAATTGTGTTTGTCACCTGTTGCTTTAACAGCGTATAGTTGCTGTTGATTGCATTAATTCAGGTAGTGTACTATTTGAAATGCTCAATAAGGAAATATAGTCATTATCTTATTTTTACTTAGTCACCAAACGGTCCACATTTTAGTCCACCTGATCTGAACCCACCAAAAATTATTCCTTGCTTTCAAACCTTGACAAATGATTTGACAAAATAATTTCGTCTTGTTTTCAAAAATTCCTTCCAATTTTAGATTTATCTTCAAGGTCGAAATTTTATTTCATAATTTCAGACCAACTTTTCAAAAATTAAATCCACGGTTTTAGCCTCTTCAAAATCGCAGAACAAATTCACAATTTCATAAAACCACAAATTTAATTTGCGTTTTTAGGCTAAAACCATAAATTTAATATGCGGTTTTATGTTTTTCTGATTATTTTTTAATTAAACAGAAAATAAAATTTTTCTAATATTTCAATACAAAAAATAAATAAATCATAACATTTTTGTTTAATTAAAAAATAAAAAAAAATCTAAAACTTTAGCTGTTTTGGATTTTCAAAACCTAAAATAGCAAAATTATTTTGTGGTTTTAGGCTGAATTTATACAAAATAAATTTGTGGTTTGAGCAGATTTCGAAATTTCTCAAAATGGGGTTTAGATTTGGAAATTTGATATTTTTTTATATTAATAAAAATTTCGGTAATATAAACATAAGGGAATGATCCTTATTGTTTCTAAAAAAAATTTAAAAAATTCTACTTTTGAGTCCCGTTTGAATGAAAACAATCCAATTAATTTCTGCTGGGTTTTTAAACCAATGAATATATTTTTTCCATAATATGTTTGGTAGGGTTTTTTTTCCCAACTCATCTTGAATTGTATTTTCAAGTGCATTTACATCCAAAATTTAAAATTATGGGAAAACATTTAGTTTAAAGCAATTCTATTTTCAAAAGCTTCTGAGGTATGTGGATGGTTTGAATGTAGTTTTAGCTTATATTCCTTCAATTATATATTTTTTTAATTAATCTATAGTTATATGATTAAAAATGAATAAATTTGTAAAATATTTTTATAAAATGTAACGAATATGGCCTTAAAAAAATAATGAGACCAAATGAAAGAAGGCTTTATATTTTGTCCATTAATTATTAGTCGTTGTCCTCTTAACCCATTTAATTAATTTAATTTGAAGTTCAAAGCAAGTTATAGAATCAATGGAGACGTCCATTGTTAAAGAACTGGAGAGGTAGCACGTTGGAAACCCGTTTGAGGGGTTTGGTGCTGTAAATTGGGCCAGGCCCAAATTATAATATACTGATGGCTTCTTTTGGCAGATTGGTCCTTTATTTCCTTCTTCTTCTTATTTTTCTCTTCAATTCTAAAATTCATTAAATTACAATATACTGATGGCTTCTTTTGGCAGATTGGTCCTTTATTTCCTTCTTCTTCTTATTTTTCTCTTCAATTCTAAAATTCATTAAATTACAATATAAATCTTAAATGATGTAGGGTCCATAATCTCCTCGTTTGATGTTCTCCAACCTCCATCATTTATTTATCTCTAGTTTTCTAGTATTAAAAAGAGAGAAAGAAAAGAAACAAATCATATAAGAAGCTCAAAATTAGAAGTGTCCATGAGTACGAAACGGTCGGATGGAAGTATTTTTATATCCTTATTTAATATATTAATGAAAAAATAACTCTTCTCGTATCCAATCAATTAAATGAAAAAAAAATATTATTTATACCTGTTTTATCGAATACAGTACGAACCGGATAAACGAGTAAAAATGTGCTATCCGATAAAATAAAATAAAAAATTATTCATATCTGTCTAATCGAATACAGCTGGGATCAGATTGTCACTGACACCCCCCTATGTTATTTTTCTTGTAGATCTCTCGGTCTATAATTTCTAGGAGAAGTCGTTACGTAGCAAGCTAGAAAAGACAAACAAAAGGTTCTCAAAAAGGAAATATTTAAGAATATAATTTCATTATTGATCTAACTTTTGTACAATAGTAATTTAGTTGATAGCTATTGGGTGGAGGAGAGAGGCATCTTTTTAGACAAATAGGCATCACGGGAATGAGCACTAAACCTTAAAAATAATTATTAAATTTTAGAGGGGTCAGCATGATTAACATCCACTAAGAATTGCTTAAAGGTCCAAATGATGGTTACGTTGTACGATTTAATGCTTTATTTTGAATAAAGAAAATCAAGTTGGTTTGCCTTAATTGTTGGGTTTTGTTTTTCATTTCCCCTTCTGTCTCATAATACAGGGAAAGAATCCTGTAGACTCATTCCTCCTTGCGTAGGGTTGTTGGATCTTTATTGTTTAAAAATCAGATCCAATAATTTACTGACCCAAAAAAAAATTTGTCACTAAATTAGCGCCAATAAAATTAAAATTTGTCCAATGCAACTAAGTCGTTTTTCAATTTTTAAAGATTAAAACATTGATCCGAACCGTTCAAATTAATCTCTATATTAAAATGTGCTTGGAGACCAAATTTTACATTTTTCAAAATTTTTTTTTTACTATTTATTAAGCCACTTTGAAAATCGCTAATCCAACAGTAGCTTCTTTTAAAATTTATATTAAGTGCACAAAAAGATTTGCCAACCGAATCTGTCATTTTTTATCAATATACAAAAAAGTTACAAATATATGTGTTTTTTTTTTTTTTTTAAATATGTGATGGAGATGTTTTAAAACACATCCAATTAGGGGTGTCAATGGGTATGGTACGGGTCGGGTGGAGATATTTTCATATCCATACCCATTAAAATTGATCTTACTCATACCCTACCCATACCCATTAAAAATTGATTTTACCCTACCCTACCCTTACCCGTTAATATTATCGGGTAACGAAACGGTAGTGGGTGAATAACGGATAATACTAGTATAATAATTAGTTTTATTATATTTTACAAATTAAACATCAAAAACTCATTCATTTTAACACATATATAATTGCATTTTTAATTAAAAAAATAAAATAAATATGCAATCAATTCCAACTAAATTATTTTTTATAAAGAATAAAAATTCAAAAACATGAATATACATTTAAGTAGGTTGAAAATTGAATTGAGTATACATTTAAGTGGTTTGAAAATTGAATTGAATATATATTTGGATTTTATAATTACCCTATAGGGTAACGGGTACGAAATAGTCATTACCCATATTCTTACCCATTTATTTAACGAAAAAAAATTCTTACCCATACTCACATCCAATAAACTAACGAAAAAAAATATTACCCATACCCACCTTATCGAATACGATACGGATCGGGTAAACGGCTAAAAAGGTACCATTGACACCCCTACATCCAATTATCTATTTTATTAATTTAAACACCAATTAAGAAAGTTAGTATTTTTCCGCTAGTCAACAATTTTCAGATATTTTTGCATTAATAATTCCTAAAAAAAGAAACACAATTGCACAAATTCTTTTCCTATGTAATTAGTTGACAATTTGGTTAATCCAATATCTTTGAAAATCTACGTAGACCACATTTCCTGATTTTTAATAATTTAAAATCCAATAAAAGTTAATGGCCCCACCACCATAGGATTCCTTCAATCATTCAAGAGAGAAGGAAATCACAAGATTAGAATATCTAATTCCCATTAGCTAGGTTATCAACGGACTAATCCATTGATATAATATTTGTCAAGTTGGTACTAGGATAACATAACATTATTTTGCCAAAATAAATATAAAAAAAATGATGTTGCACATATATTCTACAAATCCCAAAAATAAAGAAAAAAAATAGTTCCTCCACGCAACTATGTCGGAAACAAATCTGCTGGAATTCTTGGAGATTTCAGGAATCTATTCAACCATCTATATGTTTCGAAATTTATGCATAAAAAATTGTCTACTTTGAGATTCGTGTAGAAAAAAAATAGATAGTTGGATTTGGAATTTCAGGGTTGACATCATCACTTGTTCGGTTTATTATTTAGATTTTCACTTGAATTTTTTTAATATTTTATTATTAAGTGATTTGAAAAGTGCTGGACGTGTCCAGTATATGAACTAATGGAGACAATTTTATGCCGAATATGATAACATTTAAAAATTGTAAATTAAATAATGTTTTTGATAATAGGGATGACATAAACCGATGAAATGATTTGAACTGCCATGGTTTGATTCATTGTTCTTTTGTTCACACTATGAACCTAGATCACTTTACTGTTTGGATCCCCTACAGCTTAAGCAAATATGGCCTCTCGTGTAGTGAGTCAGCTACATAAGAAGTTTTAGTCAAACCTGATTTTTAAAAAATTTAAATGGGAGAAAGCTAAAATTTAAAATTTATATAGTCGGAACTTAAGTATCTACAATAACAAATTAAAATTCTAAGTTTGGACTACAAGAACATATATATGAGGAAGGTTGAACTATTTAAAGACTATAAAATAAGTAAAATTTAAATTAAATTTTAATATACACCTTAAAAAGTTTTACAGTCATAGGTAATTGAGCACTCCGTGAGATATATATAGATATGCCTCTCCCCATTTGGATATTTATATATTTTTACGAATATGAAACTTAACAAGTATGAAACTTCGTGAGTGTTTTATAAAAACTCATGGACACAAAAATATTATGAAAATAATTAGGTTCAATGATTTATTTCAAACAAAAATAATGATTTTTGGGACAATCAGTGAAAATACATGCGTAAACGGTATGAAAAAGAACTTAGATAGTCATAATTCGCAAACTAACGGTTTGTTGAGAATATTTATTCAAAATTGTGTGAGGAAAAAAATTATGCCAAATAATGCTTGTAAAATATGTATATTTATTGGATTAAAGATTTTATTATCTTTTCTTTGAAATAAATGCACAAGAAAAAACATCGTTATTTTACATTTGAATCCAAAGATGACTAAAATTGTGTTCACATGATGCACATACTACCGTGTGTTTTTAATTTATTTACAGTTGAGTACTTTCTAAGATATTTTTTGTCCGATCTTATGCAACAGCTAATTTATAACTCTTTAAATTAATAAAATCACCTATGAGTTTTACTGCTAAAAAAAATCCACTCGCTGCAAACCGATTCAGATAACACAGGCCACAGATGAATATATGGATAAGTTTTGATTGGTTTGGTTTAAGTGCTAGTTCTAAGCGTGCACGCAACAACTGTAGGATGGGCAGAGTGTAACCTCTTTGTATTAACACAATTTCTTTTTATCTTCAAATCAATCTACTATCTGAAACAAATAAAGGCAATGTTGACTAGTTAACCTCTTGGTTTTCCAGGCAGGGATATGGTACTAATTGCCGAATTTTTTTTATAAACCATAATTAGAAAAAAAAATTATGGAACTAACATGATTATTTTTATTTTTTACAAAAATCAGAAGAACCGAAATGACATTTCAATCTCAGCTATTTTCATAGATTTTGAGAAAAAAATATGTTAAAAAATTGTAAAATTACCGGTGACCGAACTGCCATTTCAGCCCCCCCCCCACCCCCCCCCCAAAAAAAAAATTCGGGATCAAAATGACATTTCGGTTCTTATAATTTTAAAAATAAAATAATTATATTGGTTTCATAAAAATTTTTTTCTAATTATGGTTTATAAAAAAAATTCCTAATTGCCGTATTGAAGTTAAAAATACTGTTGTATTTATTTTATTCCTCAGATCATGATTCGAATTAGGCTTGTTTGATTTGTTGGAAAAGTAGAGAAAGTGCTGAAGAATAAAGGAAATTACTTTTCTATGTCGTTTGATGATAAAAAAAAAAAAAATGTAAAATTCTTGTCTCCCTCTTGTCCCCTCATTTTCCTTCATCATTTTTCTCTACTTTGTTTTGGAGAAAACAATATTCCATATTATCATGGAGTCCAGCTAGTATGACAAAGAGCGTATCCTCTGAGATATTTCAACTTTGGCATGACCGAAGTGTTCGGTGCCTATTCGAGAATAATGCAGGGTACAGGGTTATTAGTTCTTGGAGATTCGTGTTGAACGTACTTGAATAGTTGAGATTTTTCGAAAAAACACGCAAAGTTGAGATATCTCAGAGGATGTGAAATCAGTATAATATCGATGTCACCACATGACACTAATTTCAAAACTGATTGAATAGACTTCAAATGACTAATTCAAACTATTCAAACAAATTTACTTTGTGAGTGATGCGTTTACATACAATTTTTTTATATTTTCGAGTTATTTTAATATCAAATCACGTAGTAAAAATGTTGAAAAATGAATGTATTAAAATTAACTTAAAACTCACACATTTGACTACTTGACTTGATACCAAGTAAATTCAAAAAGTTATAAATTTTACATGCAAACACACAACTAATGAAGTATATCGGTTTGAATTCACCGTTTGAAGTCGGTTCGATAGACTTTGGAGTTGGTGTTATATAGACTGAAATGACACTGATGTTATACTAGCCAGACTCATTACTATGATCATTATGATAATTATACTGATAATAAAATAATAAAAATAATAATAAATTGTTATTATTATTTTCAAGTTTTGTTGTCATTACTACCAACACTAATGTTGCTGTTGTTTTTATCACTGTTATCATCATTATTTATATTGTAAATAATTAAAAATATTTTTATTATCATTATTCTTATTCAAACAATAAAATAAAAAAGTTCCAGAATTTTAAATTCTCGCACATCAAAATATCAAAAAAAAAAGACGAAGGGAACACACATTGAACGGAATGGCCCATAATTACCCAATTATATTAGCCCAGCTTAATTATTAGCTCGAGCCCATAGCTAATAATTGGGCTTCACTGGGCCCAATGCATTTAATGGGCGAATTCATATAACGAAGCATATGTAACAAAGCATTTATTCCATGATCCCATCGAATTCATATAACCTAAGGCAACATAATATTTATGTTTAGATCATAATATGCACGAATTTTAAAGAAGCTCTGTGCGTTCCACCTTGGTTGTATTGGTATGAATTTTGATCAGATGGTCCGGATCTAAACATAAATATTATGTTATCTCAGAGGATATGGATGCGATTCCATCTCCATCCTCATTGCACTGCACCGTGCAATGCATCAGAAGATCAGTACACCTCATGTTACTATCATTCTACGAAGCACAGAATCAGTCAAGTTTGGTATTTGGCACTGTTCATATCCAATACCGTATTGGATACTAATGTTTACTAATACCAAAGTTATATTGAATAAGCTATACATAAAATGCCTATTATTGTTCACAATGTTCAATTGTATTAGCAAAGATAATCTTCAGATTATGTATATCCTCTAGAACACACTTATAGTTTGCAATCCTGTGTTTCAAGTTAGCTTCTAATACTGCACGAAGAAGAAAAATCAAATAAACAAATTAGTTCACCATATCACCTTAAGCATGCAATAACCTTATTTGGTGAAGGGTTGCAATTATTTTTTGGGATGTATGATACTGTGGTAGTACTGACTCCACACCAATGTACCATAGTTTTTTACACATGGACCGTTAGATCAAAATGGTGTGATCTAGGCCGATTGACTTTGAACGGACAACCCAATGAACAATAATTGCAATCAGGTATCTGTCTGGAAATGAACAATTTCTTCAGGAAACAGAAGTCATTAATTTACCAGAACAAGATCTGTAAATTTCTTCAAGGATCTCTGCAATATAATCTGTTGTGGAATTCTGCAATGTGTTCAACTTTAGTTCCAGGTTCAACATTTCTTTCTTTAGTGCTTCTTTTTCCTCTATTAATGAAGCCATCTCTTTGCTACTTTCAATCACAGTGGCTTGAAATTGAGCACACTCATCAGTGAACTTATCCCTATAAAATGGTTCAATAGTCAGGCTTCGTCAGATAGAAACAAATTCACTATTTCATTTGCACAAAAAAACACATACATCTTATTTTAATTTCACTAAGATTTGGTTTTTGTAATTTCAACTTAGTCTGCAGTGCTTCAAGTGATGCTGTCGCTGTACCTGTTTACAATTACCAAATTTCCAGTTTAGTCACTGCACCTTTTCATATTTGTACAGTTCAACGAGATAGAATTGGTTTACCAGATACTTGGTTCCATCCACTCAGTTCAAATTCTGAAACCAACACCAATTTTTGTAACTCGCATTCCTTTGTAAGGCACTCCTTTTCGATTTCAGAATGTTTAACAATTTCTGATTCTATTCCTTGTTTTCTGGATATTCTGCTGAATCTCTTCATTGACCTATAATCACATAAAACAGGGAGGAAAATTTAAAAAAAGAAGGAAATGAAGTTCATCTCATGAAGTTGATCTCTAAAGAAAGAGCAATAGCACAGATTCTAATAAATACTTGCCAATTTTATGCATGTGAACCCTTATTATAAAAGAAAATTTTAAAAATTCGCCTCTTTAAACAACATCAATTAATCTGGTGGAGTTATTGCAAGTGTAGGGTTGCAATTTAGAGGTGCTACTGTAAGTTTCTATGCATTAACATAGATCAAACATAATCCTTAGAATCTTGAACAATATAATCATTACAAACATAAAATTACCTGATGCAGAAGATGCAGTCATGCTACTTCAACTTGGTGTATAAATGATTTCTCTCCCTTAACCCTCTTTCTTTTAATGTTACAAACCTTTGGGATGAAAATATTTGTGTGTAACCTCTAATGAGTAGGGATATGACCTATTTATACTTGTTTAGCTTTAATCTAGTATGTCCATCAAATATTGAAGGTATAAAAAAATCTCATTATTTTGGTGCATAAAGTAATTTATTAGAACACGTTATATTGTTATATTTAGTTAGAATAGATTTTGTTATTACTTGTATGAAAACATGAATAATTAGATCTTTAATTATAATCTGAAGTTTATTTATTATAAATAATTTCTGAACTATAACTTGAATCTGAAATTTTCCTTTTAATATATCTAATTTGATATTATTCAAGTACATATTGTTAGTAGATACTAGTTATAAGCCAGGATATAAAAAATTTAGAATTTTAAAATTACCTTATGATTATTAGTATCTATTTTAATAATACCTGATATTTAATATTAGAAATTAGTGTTTTTCTTACGTTACAAAATCTGGAATTCCTTATTTAACAATTACTTCCTTCTATGATATCAAAATTTGAAAAATATAAATCACTAATAAAGTATTTGGGTTTATTAAAATATGAAAATATTCTTTATTATAAAATGTCTTTCTAAAGTAACATTCATTCCTGATCATATAATATAATTTGATACATAAATTATTATAATAAAATATGGAAATTTTATTATATAGAAATATTTTGCGATACTAATGTTTTGATATCTCCTTATATCTAAAGTTAGAAATAAATATTAATAGAGTAAAAATAACTGAGATACGTTCTCATTAATTTCATATAAAATTATTCTATGTCAAGTATATGATACACAATATTAAGAGTTGAGGTTAATAACATGCGAAATAATAATATCTAGTATTAAGGAATACTAGGATATGAGAGCAAGTAAATATTTCTAATTAGAAGTATGTTTATTCACTAGGTTCGATATTTAAAGATTTAGGAGACAACTTAGAAATCAGGTGCGGATTTTCTAGACTTTGGACTTTGTAAAATTATTACTTATCATTTTGTGTGCATTTATGTTTATATAGTTGAATTATGCATGTTGAATTCGAACGACCGATTGACTTTGTTAGAAAATATTAGGATATGATTCGTTTGATCAATGAACTTATAAAATGTGTTGTGTTGAGTTAATATACGTGATGTGAACGGATAAGTGAACAGGGGCCAATATGTTCGCATGTCGGGATGTATACATTGGGTCCAGTTTTTGACTGGACCCCTCGTTAATGTGGTGTTGGTTGGACTTCCCGTCACGGGTCAAGACCTTGCATAGGGTGGACTCCCTATCTAGTGAGATAGCCTCTCATTGTTGGTTGGACTTTTCAGTGAGTTGGCAACCTCCCATTGTTGGTTGGACTTCCCAATGCGTTGGCGACCTTCCAATGTTGGTTGGACTTTCCATTAGAATGGCAAGATAAATGGACTAACAGAAAACTTGTAAGAAAATAAAAGTGTTTATGATCATAGGATTGCATGGCATTAGAAATGCATGACTATTTATTATTTATTTTATTTTCATGCTTTTGAGAATTGAGTTAATTTTATAAAATTCAGGACTGGAACTGAATCCTGCACTGAGAGAATGTTCGAATCTGTCACCCGTTCCACTGTTATGTGGGTTCCAGGTAATGAAGGAGAGGCACTAGAATAAGGTCGTGAGTAAAAGCAAGCGGAAGGATCCATGTTTATGATTAAATGCCACTTTTATTTATTTTGTTTATTTTGTTTAATTTCCACTAAATTGGTACACTTGAACATGCATGGTTGTTGCTGTATTCTCAACCATGTATGTCGTGACCACTGTTGAACCACTTTGATTATTATTGTAAGACTATTGTTTGTATATTTAATGTGCCATTTGTGGATATTATTGGTAATGTATGTGATGTGTATACGCCTTATGTATAAATACGTGGCGGGTTGTCTCGGGGTGTGATAATTTGGTTTTTAAATGCCCTATTATCTTGCCATATAGAGACACTACTGGAGTGTTCCAAACACCTTCAATTGGAGTGTTTTATTAGGGTTGTAAATGCCCTATTATCTTGTCATATAAATACACTACTAGAGTGCACCAAACACCTTCAATTGGAGTGTTGTATAGGATTGTAAATGCCCTATCATCTTGTCATATGGAGACACTACTCGAGTGCTCCAAACACCTTCAATTGGAGTGTTATATTGGGGTTGTAAATGCCCTTTTATCTTTTCATATGGAGACACTACTTAGGTTCTCTAAATACCTTTAATTAGAGTGTTGTATTAGGGTTGTGAACGCCCTCTTATCTTGCTACATAGAGTCACTACCAGAGTGCTCCAAACACCTTCAGTTGGAGTGTTCTGTTAGGGTTGTAAATGCCCTATTATCTTGCTATATAGAGTTGCTACTATAGTTTTCCAAACACATTCAATTGGAGTATTGTACTAGGGTTGTAAATGCCCTATTATCTCAGCATATCCAGACATTACTAGAGTGCTACAAACACCTTCAATTGGAATGTTTTATTAGGGTTGTAAATGTCCTATTATATTGCCACATAAACACAACTAAAGTGCTTCAAACACCATCAATTGGAGTGCATTATTAGTGTTATAAATGCCTTATTATCTTGTCATATAGAGATACTACTAGAGTGCTCCAAACACTATCAATTGGAGTGTTTTATTAGGGATGTAAATGCCCTATTATCTTGCCATATGAGACACTACAAGAGTGCTCCAAACACCATCAATTGTGCTGTTGTATTAGGGTTGTAAATGCTCTCTTATCTTACCATCTGGAGATACTACTCTAGTGCTTTCAACACCTTCAATTGGAGTGTTGTATTAGGGTCATAAATGCCCTATTATCTTGCCATCTGGAGGCACTACTCGATTGTTCCAAATACCTCCAATTCGAGTGTTGTATTAGTGTTGTAAATAACATATTATCTTGCTATATAGATTCACTACTCGAGTGCTCGAAACACCTTCAATTAGAGAGTTGTATTAGGGTTTCAAATGCCATATTATCTTGCTATATAGAGTCACAACTAGAGTGCTCCCAACACCTTTGTTTGGAGTGTTGTATTAGGGTTGTAAATGCCCCATTATCTTACCATCTGGAGACACTTCTTGAGTGCTCCAAACACCTTTAATTAGAGTGTTGTATTAGGATTGTAAATGCTATATTATCTTGTCATATGGAGACACTACTTCGGTGCTCCAAATACCTTCAATTGGAGTGTTGTATTGGTGTTGTAAATATTATATTATCTTGCCATATAGAGTCACCACTCAAGTGCTCCAAACACAATCAATTGGAGTGTTATATTAGGGTATTATCTTGCTATATAGAGTCACTACTATAGTGCTCCAAACACTTTCAATTGGTGTGTGGTATTGGGATTGTAAATGCCCTATTATCTTACCATATAGAGACACGACTGGAATGCTCCAACCACTTTCAATTGGAGTGTTTTATCAGGGTTGTAAATGCCCTATTATATTGTCATATAAAGACACTACTAGAGTGCGCTAAACACCTTCAATTGGAGTGTTGTATAGGGTTTTAAATTCCTTATCATCTTCTCATATGGAGACACTACTCGAGTGCTCCGAACATCTTCAATTGGAGTGTTCTATTGGAGTTGTAAATGCCCTATTATCTTTTCATACGGAGATACTACTTGGGTGCTCCAAATACCTTCAATTGGAATGTTGTATTAGTGTTGTAAATGCTATATTATCTTGCCATATAGAGTCACCACTTGACTGCTCCAAACACCTTCAATTGGAGTGTTGTATTAGGATTGCAAATGCCCAATTATCTTGCTATGTAGAGTCACTACTACAGTGCTCCAAACACCTTCAATTGGCGTGTGGTATTGGGATTGTAAATGCCCTATTATCTTGCTATATAGAGTCACTACTATTGTGGTCCAAATACCTTCAATTGGAGCATTGTATTAGGGTTGTAAATGCCCTATTTTCTTACCATATGGAGACTACTTGAGTGCTATAAATACCTTCAATTGGAATGTTTTATTAGGATTGTAAATGTGCTATTATATTGCCATATAGAGATATGACTAAAGTGCTCAAAACACCTTCAATTTGAGTGTTGTATTGGGATTGTAAATGCCCCATTATCTTGTCATTTGGTCACACTACTAGAGTCCTCCAAACACCTTCAATTGGTGTGTTGTATTAGGGTTTGAAATGCCCTATTATCTTGGCATATAGAGACAATACTAGAGTGCTCCAAAGACCTTCAATTGGAGTCTTTTATTAGGGTTGTAAATGCCCTATTATCTTGCCATATAGAGACACTACAAGAGTGCTCCAAACACCTTCAATTGTGCTGTTGTATTAGGGTTGTAAATGCTATTTTATCTTACCATCTAGAGATACGAGTGCTTCCACCACCTTCAATTGGAATGTTGTATTAGGATCGTAAATGCCCCATTATATTTCCATTTGGAGACACTACTCGAGTGCTCCAAACACCTCCAATTGGAGTGTTGTATTATTGTTGTAAATATCATATTATCTTGCTATATAGAGACACTACTAGAGTACGCCAAACACCTTCAATTGGAGTGTTGTATAGGGTTGTAAATGCCCTATCCTCTTGTCATATGGAGACACTACTTGGGTGGTCCAAATACCTTCAATTGGATTGTTGTATTGGTGTTGTAAATGTGTTATTATCTTGCCATATCGAGTCACCACTCGAGTGCTCCAAACACAGTCAATTGGAGTGTTGTATTAGGGTTGTGAACGTCATATTATCTTGCTATATAGAGTCACTACTATAGTGCTCCAAACACCTTCAATTGGAGGGTGGTATTGGGATTGTAAATGCCATATTATCTTGCAATATAGAGTCACCACTCGAGAGCTCTGAACACAGTCCATTGGAGTGTTGTATTAGGGTTGTGAACACCCTATTATCTTACTATATCACTACCAAAGTGCTCCAAACACCTTTAGTTGGAGTGTTGTGTTAGGGTTGTAAATGCCCTATTATCTTGCTATATATAGAGTCACTACTATGGTGCTGAACACCTTCAGTTGGAGTGTTGTATAGGGTTGTAAATGCCCTATTATCTTGCCATATAGAGACACAACAAGAGTGCTCCAAACATCTTCAATTGAATTGTTTTATTAGGGTTGTAAATGCCCTATTATCTTACCATCTGGAGATACTACTTGAGTGCTTCCAACCTTCAATTAGACTGCTGTATTAGGGTCGTAAATGCCCTATTATCTTACCATCCGGAGACACTGCTCGAGTGCTCCAAACACTTCCAATTGGAGTGTTATATTAGTGTTGTAAATATAATATTATCTTGCTATATAGAGTCACTACTCAAGTGCTCAAAACACCTTCAAATAGAGTTTTATATTAGGGTTGTAAACGCCATATTATCTTACTATATAGAGTCACAACTATAGTGGTCCCAACACCTTCAATTGGAATGTTGTATTTGGATTGTAAATGCTCCATTATCATACCATCTGGAGACACTACTCAAGTCCTCCAAGCTTGTTCAATTAGAGTGTTGTATTAGGGTTGTAATGCCCTATTATCATGCCATCTGGAGACATTACTCGAGTGCCCCAACCACATTCAATTTGAGTTTGTACTGGGGTTGTAAATGCCCTATTATCTTGTCATTTGGTGACACTTATAGAGTGCTCCAAACACTTTCAACTGGATTGTTGTATTAGGGTTGCAAATGCCTATTAGAATGCTCCAAACACTTTCAATTTGAGTGTTTTATTAGGGTTGTAAATGCCCTATTATCTTTCCATATAAAGACACTACTAGAGTTCCCCAAACACCTTCAATTAGAGTGTTTTATTAGGGTTGTAAATGCCCTATTATATTGCCATATAGAGGTACTACTTGAGTGCGCCAAGTACCTTCAATTGGAGTGTTGTATAGGGTTGTAAATGCCCTATTATCTTGCCATATGGAGACACTACTCGAGTGCTCCAAACACCTTCAATTGTAGTGTTGTATTGGGGTTGAAAATGCCATATTATCTTGTCATATAGAGACACTACTTGGGTGCTCCAAATACCTTCAATTGGAGTGTTGTATTGGTGTTGTAAATGCTATATTATCTTGCCATATAGAGTCACTACTATGGTGCTCCAAACACCTTCAATTAGTGTGTGGTATTGGGATTGTAAATGCCCTATTATCTTGCAATATAGAGTCGCTACTCGAGAGCTCTCAGACAATTGAAGTGTTGTATTAGGGTTGGGAACGCCCTATTATCGAGCTCCAAAGACCTTCAATTGGTGTGTGGTATGGATTTTATAAATGCCCTATTATCTTGCTATATAGAGTCACCACACCAGAGCTCCAAACATAGTCCATTGGAGTGTTGTATTTGGGTTGTAAATGCCCTATTATATTGCCATCTGGAGACAGTACTCGAGTAATCCAAACACCTCCAATTAGAGTGTTGTATCCATGTTGTAAATATCATATTATATTGCTATATAGATTCACTACGCGAGTGTTCGAAACACTTTCAATTAGAGTGTTGTATTAGGGTTGTAAATGCCCTATTATCTTGCTATATAGAGTCACAACTAGAGTGCTCCCAACACCTTTGTTTGGAGTGTTGTGTTAGGGTTGTAAATGCCCCATTATCTTACCATCTAGAGACACTACTTGAGTGCTCCAAACATCTTCAATTAGAGTGTCATATTTGGTTTATAAATACCCAATTATTTTGCTATATATATACTAGAGTGCTCCAAACACCTTTAATTGGAGTATAGTATTAGGGTTCAAAATGCCCTATTATCTTACCATATGGAGATACTGCTAGAGTGATACAAACACCTTCAATTGGAATGTTTTACTAGGGTTGTAACTGCCCTATTATATTTCCATATAGACACACTACTAGAGTGCTCCAAACACCTTTAGTTGGAGTGTTGTGTTAGGGTTGTAAATGCCCTATTATCTTGTTACATAGAGTCACTACTATAGTGCTCCAAACACCTTCAATTGGAGTATTTTATTAGGGTTGTAAATGCCCTATTACATTACCATATGGAGACACTACTAGAATGCTACAAACACCTTCAATTGGAATGTTTTATTAGGGTTGTAAATGTCCTATTTTATTGCCATATAGAGACACGACTAATGTGCTCCATACACTTTCAATTCGAGTGTTTTATTAGGATTGTAAATGCCCTATTATCTTCCCATATAGAGACACTACTAGAGTTCCCCAAACACCTTCAGTTAGAGTGTTTTATTAGGATTGTAAATGCCCTATTATATTGCCATATAGTGCGCCAAACACCTTCAATTGGAGTGTTGTATAGGGCTAGAAATGCCCTATGATCTTGCCATATGGAGACACTACTCGAGTGCCCCAAACACCTTTAATTGTAGTGTCGTATTGGGGTTGAAAATGCCCTATTATCTTGTCATATTGAGACACTATTTGGGTGCTCCAAATACTTTCAATTGGAGTGTTGTATTGGTGTTGTAAATGCTATATTATCTTGCCATATAGAGTCACCACTTGAGTGCTCCAAACACCTTCAATTGGAGTGTTGAAGTAGAATTGCAAATGCCCTATTATCTTGCTATGTACAGTCACTACTATGATGCTCCAAACACCTTCAATTGGTGTGTGGTGTTGGGATTGTAAATGTCCTATTATCTTGCAATATAGAGTCACTACTGGAGAGCTCCAAACACAGACAATTGGAGTGTTGTATTAGGGTTGTGAACACCCTATTATCTTGCTATATAGAATCACTATTATAGTGCTCCAAACACCTTCAATTGGTGTGTGGTATTGATTTTATAAATGACCTATTATCTTCCTATATAGAGTCACCAGTCGAGAGCTCCAAACACAGTCGATTGGAGTGTTGTATTAGGGTCATAAATGACCCATTATTTTGTCATCTAGAGACACTACTCAAGTGCTCCAAACACCTCCAATTGGAGTGTTGTATCCGTCTTGTAAATATCATATTATATTGCTATATAGATTCACTACTTGAGTGCTCGAAACACCTTCAATTAGAGTGTTGTATTAGGGTTGTAAATGCCATATTATCTTGCTACATAGAGTGCTCCCAACACCTTATTTGTAGTGTTGTGTTAGGGTTGTAAATGCCCCACTATCTTACCATCTGGAGACACTACTTGAGTGCTCCAAACATCTTCAATTAGAGTGTCATATTTGGTTTATAAATGCCATATTATTTTTCCATATATAGACACTACTAGAGTGCTCCAAACACCTTCAATTGGAGTATAGTATTAGGGTTGAAAATGCCCTATTATCTTACCATATGGAGACACTACTAGAGTGGTACAAACACCTTCAATTGGAAAGTTTTACTAGGGTTGTAAATGTCCTATTATATTTCCATATAGAGACACTACTAGAGTGCTCCAAACACCTTCAGTTGGAGTGTTGTGTTAGGGTTGTAAATGCCCTATTATTTACAACTACTATAGTGCTCCATACACCTTCAATTTGAGTGTTGTATTGGGGTTGTAAATGCCCTATTATCTTGTCATATAGAGTCACTACTAGAGTGCTCCAAACACCTTTAATTGAAGTATTGTATTAGGGTTGTATATGTCGTATTATCTTGGCATATAGAGACACTACTTGAGTGCACCAAACACTTCCAATTGGGGTGTTTTATTGGGGTTGTAAATGCCCTATTATCTTGCCATATTGCGACATTATAAGATGCTCCAAACACCTTCAATTGGAGTGTTGTATTAGGGTTGTAAATGCCCTATTATCTTGCCATCTATACACACTACTCTAGTGCTCCAAACACCTTCATTTGGAGTGTTGTATTAGGGTTGTAAATGCCCTATTATCTTGCCATATACTGGAGTGCTCCAAACACCTTCAATTGGTGTGTTGTATTTGTGTTGTAAATACCCTATTATCTTGCTATATAAAGTCACTTCTTGAGTCCTCCAACCACCTTCAATTGGAGTGTTTTATTAGGGTTGTAAATGTGCTATTATCTTTCCTTATAAAGATACGACTAATGTGCTCCAAACACCTTCAATTGGAGTGCATTATTAGTGTTGTAATTGCCCTATTATCTTGTCATATATGGACACTATTAGAGTGCTCCAAACACCTTTAATTGGAATGTTGTATTAGGGTTGTAAATGTCATATTATCTTACCATATAGAGACACAACTAGAGTGCTGCAAACACCTTCAATTGGAGTGTTTTATCAGGATTGTAAATGACCTATTATCTTGCCATATAGAGATAGAGTGCTCCAAACACCTTCAATGGGAGTGGTTGTATAGGGTTGTAAATTCCCAATCATCTTGTCATATGGAGACACTACACGAGTGCTCCAAACATCTTCAATTGGAGTGTTGTATCCGTGTTGTAAATATCATATTATATTGCTATAAAGATTCACTACTCGAGTGCACGAAACACCTTCAATTATAGTGTTGTATTAGGGTTGTAAATGTCCTATTATATTTCCATATAGAGATACTACTAGAGTGCTCAAAACACCTTCAGATGGAGTGTTGTGTTACGATTGTAAATGCCCTATTATCTTGCTATATAAAGTCACTACTATAGTGCTCCAAACACCTTCAATTGGAGTATCGTATTAGGGTTCTAAATACCCTTTTACATTACCATATGGAGACACTACTAGAATGATACAAACTTCTTCAATTGGAATGTTGTATTAGGGTTGTAAATGTCTTATTTTATTGCCATATAGATACGACTAAAGTGCTCCATACATTTTCAATTTGAGTGTTGTATTGGGGTTGTAAATGCCCTATTATCTTGTCATATAGAGTCACTACTAGAGTGCTCCAAACACCTTCAATTGGAGTATTGTATTAGGATTGTATATGGCGTATTATCTTGGCATATAGAGACACTACTTGGGTGCACCAAACACTTTCAATTGGAGTGTTTCCTTGGGATTGTAAATGCCCTATCATCCTACCATATTGAGACATTATAAGAGTGCTCCAAACACCTTCAATTGGAGTGTTATTAGGGTTGTAAATGCCCTATTATCTTGCCATCTATAGACACTACTCTAGTCCTCCAAACACCTTCATTTGGAGTGTTGTATTAGGGATGTAAATATCATATTATCTTGCTATATAGAGTCACAGCTCTAGTGCTCCAAATACTTTCAATTATAGTGATGTATTAGGGTTTATAAATGGCATATTATCTTGCCATCTGGAGACACTACTGGAGTGCTCCACACAACTTCAATTGGAGTGTTATTTTAGGGTTGCAACTGCCCACTTCTCCTACCATCTGGACACATTTTTAGAGCGCTCCAAACACCTTCAGTTGGAGTGTTGTATTAGGGTTGTAAATGTCATATTATCTTGCCATTTGGAGACACTTATAGAGTGATCCCAACAACTTCATTTGGGGTGTTGTATTAGTGTTATAATTGCCCTATTATCTTGCTGGATAGAGTCACCACTAGAGTGCTCCAAACACCTTCAATTGGAGTGTTTTATCAGGGTTGTAAATGCCCTATTATCTTGTCATATAGAGACACTACTAGAGTGCGCCAAACACCTTCAATTGGAGTGTTGTATAGAGTTGTAAATTCCCTATCATCTTGTCATATGGAGACATTACTTGAGTGCTCCGAACATCTTCAATTGGAGTGTTGTATTGGGGTTGTATATGACCTATTATCTTTTCATATGGAGACACTACTGGCGTGCTCCAAATACCTTCAATTGGAGTGTTGTATTAGTGTTGTAAATGCTATATTATCATCCATATAGAGTCACCACTCGAGTGCTCCAAACACCTTCAATTGTTGTGTAGTATTGGGATTGTAAATGCCCTATTATCTTGCTATATAAAGTGACCAATCGAGAGCTCCAAAATCAGTCAATTTGAGTGTTGTATTAGGATTGCAAATGCCCTATTATCTTGCTATGTATAGTCACTACTATAATGCTCCAAAGACCTTCAGTTGGAGTGTTGTGTTGGGGTTATAAATGCCCTATTATATTGCTATATAGAGTCATTGCTATAGTACTCGAAACACCTTCAATTGGAGTATTGTATTAAGGTTGAAAATGCCCTATTACCATATGGAGACACTATTAGAGTGGTGCCAACACCTTCAATTGGAATGTTTTATTAGGGTGATAGATGTCCTATTATATTCCCATATACATACCCGACTAAAGTGTTCCCATATACATAGATGTCGCAGACTACATGTGTTGATAAGTGCAAAGATTTTATTTAATTTTGGGAGACGAGCTCAAAGGCGCCCTAATGGACTTATTGGCAGTACTCTTATTTTCTCCATCTTTTTTTTAATATATATATTTTTTATTTGTTTGCACATATCATGAATACACATATCCAATGGTATTCTCTCATACCAATGAATATCCCAACCTTTCTATTATTTTCAAATCCCATTTCTCTATTTTTACAAGGCACAGTTCGGTTTCAAATGCTTTCTTGGTACAATTCAATTCTCAATTCTACAAAGTCCCAAAACAAACTATCATATATAGTTCTTTCAATCAAATGAGTGGTTATTTCCAATTTCACAAATTCAACCATTTCACAACCAAAATTTCTCAATTTGGTCCCTAATTCAAGCAATTCTTACAAATTAGTCCTCAAAACATGCAAACACAAAAATAAAACTACATGCAACTAAACAAAACAACTAATCACCCCCCCCCAAGCTTAGTCTGAGCATTGTCCCCAATGCTTCAAGACATGCAAGTAAGTAAACTAAGGTAAAAAGATAAAAGCTGGGGTAGTGAAAACAAACCTGATCAGTAGTGATAAGAGGGGTCGAAGCGCCAGTCGCGGAACTGGTCCTCGATGTCACCAAGGCGCTCAGCATAGTCAAACATGTGTCCACTGAGCTCATCCAAGCGCTCGCTATGAAGGGCGGTGTCCTCCTGGATGGCCCTGATGTGACGGCCCTGCTCTAGCTGAGTGTCCCTGATGTCCGCCATGAGGGAGTAAAGATCCCTAAGAGATGGGTCTGCTGGGTGTGGGCGTGCAGACTGTGACGGAGGTGGTTGTGTGGAGGAGCTGTGATCAACCAGGTGGATGGGTCATGTGGTGAGATGGATGGGCCAAATGGTAACTTGCGGGAGGCACCATTCTCAAAGCGCCAATCATAGAGGTCCTGGTGACCTGCTGGGCCACGTGAGATATAGATGAAAAGGCCCTGGCGGTAGCTGTCAGCATCCATAATGGTGGGACTGGTGCATGGCTCTCTACCCGGTATTGCTCCCAATCCAAGCTTTTGCTTGATGAGCTCAACATAGGCCCCGATTTTGATCTTGCCACCACTATTCTTGTTGTCGCGCTGCTGGATCCAGTGCTGGACCATGAGAAGGGCTAGGTACGGAGACTCGGTGTCTGGACGGAGCATAGTGTCCATAAGCATGAGATCACATGTGTTGGCGCGGTTCAGAGTCTCACCACGCGCAAAGATGGTAGAAGCGAGGGCGCGCTGGATGATACGGAGAACGGGGTGAGGGATGAAGCGGGCTCGGTATTCTGAACTGGCCGATCTAGGGCAGCCAGTGATCATGCCCCAGAAGGTATCCCTATCCCATCCCTCACGGAAACTGAGGGTGTCAGTAGTGGGCTCACGTCAGAAACTGAACCACTCGCGAAGGGTAGGAAAATAGACTCGGTGAGTTCTATTGCACAGCCGGAATTTGATGAAGGGGACATCTTGATTGTCCCTCTTAAGCTCGAGAGAAGAGAGAAATTCCTTGGTGTCCATTTCGTAGGCTGGGAGGCAGAGAGGTTCCAAAAATCCATGCCAAATCCGACGCCAGCAGTGAGGAGGAGGAAATCATCCTCCACTCCAAAACTGTGGAGTGTGCCTAGGTCGACCATTGCTGTGTTCTCAAACTTCTTCTTTTGGAGATTGATGAAGTTTTCGTACATCCGACGAGTTGGCATCTCAAAATACCGTACCGCGAAGCGGTCGGATCGGTCGGTGTATCCACCAGAGTAGGTTTGGTCAGAGCCAGAGTCATATGGCTCAGGGATTGGATGGGGTGGTGGGGATGGTGAGCGGTCTTGACGTCTCTTTCGGCGGTGTTCAAAAAATATGGCTGTTAGGTTTGAGGTCTACGGGCCGTATGGTGTAGGGTACGGACTGTATGGGTTAGGAAGGAGTTGGCTGTTTTTGGCAGAAAGTTTGTACAGGCCATAGGGGTTGGGTTTACGGGCTGTAGGGTTTGGATTTTCTCTGAGAGAGGGGGGTTTGCGGCGGCTTGAGTGGTGGTGGCTGAGAAATCACAGAAAACACGGCAAAACGAAAGAAAATAAAGAAAATGATTAAAAAAAAGGGAAAAGGTAAGGATGCTTACCTTGGAGGCGAAGAAGGAGAGGTGGCCGGCGGTGGAGGTTACTGTTGACGAAGGTGAGAAGTAGAGGCGGCGGCGGTAAGGCGAACGGCGTAGATCTGTCAGGCAGAAGTGGAGATCGGGTTGCTAGGCGGCGCAGACGAGCAGAGGAGAAGGTGGCGGCGGCTAGGGTTTTGGTATACGGGTTCGCGTGCGGCCCGTAGGAGGAAGACGACAAGGTGGGGTTGGGTGGGTCAGGGGTTGTCGGGAGGCTATCGGGTGGGGGTATAAAAAGGTAGAGGGGTCAGATGAAGGGTCACGAAGAGAGAGAGACGCGAAGAGAGAGGGGTGCGCCTCTTCAGGTCTTGCGCCGGATGGATGCCCTACGGGCCGTTGGTTAGTGAGTACGGGCCGTATGAGCTCCCAGAATTACTTTTCCTCCTGTCTGATGTGAATGGAAAATTAACTAAAAATTGCAGAATAAAATTTAAGCTAAAATGAAACTAAAACATGCAAAATTTAAAGCAAAAATATAAGAAATGACTAAACATAATAAAATTAAAAGTGCTTGGGTTGCCTCCCAAGAAGCGCTTGTTTTAGGTCCTTAGCTAGACTACCTTGAAAATTAGACTTCGATAGGAGCAAGGTCAGAAAGAAACTGAACACTCCGCTCGTTCATCAAGTGGTCAGCCACGTAGTGCTTGAGGCGCTGACCATTTACCTTAAAGGTCCCACTTTATGTGCTCCAGATATCAACTGCTCCAAAAGGATACACTTTCTTCACCTGAAATGGGCCGGACCATCTTGGATTGAGTTTACCTGGAAAAATTCTCAATCTAGCATTAAACAAAGTACAAGATCTCCCTCTTTGAATTGGCGAGGCGAAATACGTTGGTCATGCAATCGCTTCGTCTTCTCCTTATAAAACCTAGCATTCTCATATGCATGCAACCTCATTTCCTCCAACTCATGCAAGTCGAGGACACGCTTTTCTCCAACT